>CAJNDS010002523.1:282500-545000 GCA_905221605.1 Symbiodinium natans
GCCACATGCCCGCGCTGACCTCTGCGAAGTGCTGTCGCCTGCATCTTCGCACGCCTTCCAGGTCTGAAAAGGGCGACGCACACAGGAGGACACAGAACTCCTCGAACTCTGGGTGACTCGTATTCCGATGACTCCTAAACTCCTCCGGAACCCTCCCAAATTGAACCTCACAGCGATATGCGCATTTTTGCTGGGGGGGGGGAGGGGGGAGGAGGGCCCTTCCCTCCCCGCCATGAGCTCGAGAGCCACAGCACCGAAGAAGGCGTTGGTCAGGTGGATGCATGCAAAGTCGTGGATTTCCTCTCAAGCTTCAAGTTTTCAGGCATCTACGCCTTGCACCAACCCCACACAGCCTTGGCAGTAGAGGGTGGAGTCTCAGGTCATAATATGGATGCCAGCATTGCCAGAGTCGGTGTGGAGCTTTTTCCTCACTACGCTTCGTAATCTTGATTTGTTAAACACATGTTTGTAGGCCCCCTGGAGTCCGAACCTCTCCAGGCCTCGATGCGTTGAGGGGAGTTTGGGGGTTCTTTTCGGTGACAGGGCGTTTCGTGGAGGCTATTTTCGGATCAAGCCGTCAGTCAAAGCTATTTACAGCTACGTGCGTCCAGGTCTCAGGGCTCTTGCTTGATGCGCGTCAAGTCTTGTGGGGGGGGGGGGGGGGGGGGGTTGGAACGTAGGTGTGCAGCGTGTCGGAAATTTGGGGCTGCTCAAGGCTTGCCAGCGCGCCTTCTTCACAGCTTGGCAACTGAGTTGGATCAGCTCCTGATTCAGGCTTTGGAGTTCAGGGTGAATGGACGCAGGTCCGCCCCATGAAGCCGTTCAACCGAAACTCCAGCCTAAAACTCGAAAGAGCTGGAAAGCCCAGACCCGAAACTGAAACCCTGAAAGTCCAAACCCACAACGGCAATACTTGCAAAACTTAAAGGCCTAGGCCGGAAACCCAATCGCAACATTGCCACGCAGTACGCAAAACCTAAAATCAAGCAAGCCTAGGTCCACCTTTGCAGGACGAAACTACTGCGGAAAATCTTGACTTGGACCAAGAGCTTAGAACTAGGAAAGAACTGCTGGGGCCCAATCCGCAGCCATCGTTGAAATCTTGAACCAGAAACCTTAAGCCTTCAGCCCTCACGCCCTAAACCACGAAGACCACGAAACAACCCCCGAGGGGCCAAAGGTCCTCCCACGGCAGCTCCATTCCGGAAGGCAACGCGGCAAGGCCCACAAGCATCTCAGCGGCCTCAAGAAGCACAGGGCTCTTTTGGCTTCTTTGAGGCCGTCTGGGCTTGAAGGACGGTTTTGGGGTACCAACAGGATGCTGGGGCTTACAAAGTGTGGGGCTTAGGGCGGAGGAGTTGAGAACTTCGCTGCCCTAAACACCCTACATGTCTCCTCCCCCTCCTTCCCCTCCTCCCCCTCCTCCCCCTCCTCCCCCTCCGAGGCCACCCGGGCCTTAGGGAGAAGTGGGATGCTTTGCTTAAGTGTTGGCGTGAAGGGTGGGGAGCCTAGTAGGTGAACTTCCAACTTTTGTCAAGAGGAGCTCCATGATGCCGGAGCCAGGACAGCAGGGTTGGGCTTCGGCCGGATTTGGGAGTTGAATACAGGTCCTAGACTTGATTGGGTTCCCCCCACAGAAGGCCGCATTCTGAGCAGTCAGTGTCGCGTAAACTCTAGTCCGAAAGAACAACGAATACCGCAGAAGCTCGAAGCCTCAAGCGCCTCTTGACACCCAAACAGATGTTGACGAAGACTAGACTTCCCTGAAAGCTGCTCTTACCGGCGCAGAAGCCTCAAAGTTTGACCAGTCGTCGGGACCTTGGAGTGATTTGAAGCCGCTGTAGGAAGGGGGAAAGGAGCCACCGCTTCGGCTTCTTAAACCCGGGGGTTCGCAAACAGGAACTCAGCCAACGAAACCCCAGAGAGCCCTCGAAACTTCCCCGCGAACTGAGACCTGCGAAGCCTAAACCTTCAAGCGCAGCCCCAACTTGGAGCTTCAAGGCTTTGAGATTTGGGGTTTAGAGATTGGGGTTTGGGGGTTTTGAGCTACTGCTCCTACTGCATGGCGTCTTGTGCTCCTTCCTACCAACACTGCAATGATTCGGGTCCTGTACCAAGCAAGTGCTGCGAGGGTCGGTGCTGAACCTTCCTGGAAGCTTAATGCTCCCTGCCTCCCATCCGAACTCTACATCCCTAAGCCCTTAACCCAGCCGTGCCCTCCTGAAACGCTCAGCCCCCTAGGAGCAAGAAACTTCGAAGCCCTAAAAAGCCCTCCGCCAAAACCCTTTCAAACCCCTGAATTGCCCCCCAAAGCCACTCAAACCGCAGAAACCTCGAGGCCCCCAAGTGAACCATCCGAGCGTCGCTGTAGCATCTCCAGCGCAGCCGCGCGAAAGAGGGCAGAGCCAGCCTGCCAGAGCTGTTCAAGGGGATGTTCGAGATCTTACGTACTGCTGCTGTTTTTGGGTGCCAACTCACGCCTCTCCAGCCTAGGTCCTATGCACACTCCGGAATCCAACTGGTGCTCCCGCCTGGCTCCCGTGCTCTTTTGAGGTTTACACAAGGTTCACACAGCTTCATACCGTGAAAGTGTCGACCTGACGCACTTTCCTGAGTTTTGGGCTGCTGGATGGGTTGCCTTCGTGCGTTCCTTGTAGGGCGATTTGCATTTCGTAGATTTTACCTCTCGTTGGAAAGCCCTCCTACTCAATGCGATGTTTTCCTTATACATGCTCTTTGCGGTTCACGAAGCTGTACTTAGATAGGAAAGCCCCGAGTAAAAGGGGTTCCCATGGAAACTTAACCCTGACCGACGGAATATGGGCTCACTGGATCTTAACTTAGGTTTGGGTTTGGGTTTTAGGGCTTAGGAGTTTTGAGTTTAGGGTTAGGAGCCCAGGATTAGCAAGTAGGGAGTTGTCGGAGGCCTCTCTCCATTTGCAAACGCCATGCTCGCATGACGGGGTTGGACAGGTTTTCCAGTGGACATGATGCTCTCCAAAGCCAGAGTATTTGGCTTCAAAAAGTCGAAGGCCCCCCGATTGCCAAGTGCTCGATGGTATGAACTTTAGAGCAAGATCGCATGGCTCTATAGACAAGACGGGGAAATGGGCAAGGGGTTTAGGCTCGAAAAGCCCTGAGAAGTTGATCAGAATTCTCGTGTTTGCTCTCGGGGGCATACTATATTCATGAGTCCAAACTATCTGGATCTGCGGCAACGGGCGCACTCAACCCCGGCATGTTCTGCATGTCGGGCGAGATTTAGCTTCAAGCATCTTCGGTCTCGGGGGTGCAACGCATAAGGCTTAGGAGAAGGCTTAGGGTGGGTGGTGGGCGGGTCTACCTCCGCAACTCCCACTGCCTCAACCACGTCGCCGGTGCCGGGCAGCAGCAGGCGGCGCATGCAACCTGGAATCAGGATTGATGGTTTTGGGGCTTTAAGATTTTGAGTTTTAGGACTACTGCTGGGTCCAAGGCATGGGGTTTGGTTTAGGGCTCAAGCGTTTGCAGTTTCGTGGGAGGTTCGGCCTCACGAATTTGGGACTTGGAGCAAAGGGCCGGTGCTCCAGAAAGCCGGGGGGGGGGGGGGGGGGGGGGGGGGCGGATGGACTGAATTCCGCCAAGGCCCGTCCTGTAGCAAGGCGCAAGATACCCGAAGTCGGACTTGCGTCTTTCAACTGGTCTGAGCTTGGGGTGAGGGGGAGGCTGTCCAACTAGGACTTGCCCAAAGCTGTTGGGGTTTTAGTGTCCTCCAAGGCACTCACAACAGACCGTGTTTCCAATAGCCCTACCACCTTGACCCAGTAGAGTCAGTACAGCTTCATAGAGCCATAAACATAGGCCACAGGATCTCTCTGAGCTCCTGGCCTGCAATGCGAGCCTCAATCGAAGGCAACAGGCCATGGAGTTGCTTATCACCCCGCATTGAAGACGAGCATCGGGGCCTAGAAAGCCCAAACCTCATGGCGCTGTCTTCTGGTGAAACAACCTTCGGGGAGGCAAGCCGCCAAGACTTCCTACGCCGCCTCGCCGCCGTCGGTCTTCCTATACGCGTTCCTGTTTTGCGTCTGCTTTCGAAATCTGGGGACTTGCCTTCCACGCACAAGCTGTATGCCTCTATGCCCACGCCCTCCCTCCCTCTTCCTCTCTCTCCCTCTCCCTCTCCCTTCCTTCCCTTCTTTTGTGGGGAAAAACAGCGCGAATGGGAGATTGTTTCCCGTTTCCCCCCCGCCCCCCCCTTCTGTCTCCCTGTCTGCAGAAAACCTGGCCCACGGCCAAAATCCGCCAACCGTGCCTCCCACGTGAAACCATCAACATTCGAAGGCGTTCAACCCTAACAACCACCCTGCAATCACTATATGCACCCTGGCTTATGAGGGGTGAGATGCCGAAACTCGAAATCAAGTGCGGGGCCTTTGCTCTCGACGCTCTGTCTTTCACAGCATTACACGGAGGAACGGAACTCAGAAGCCACCCCCCCACCCACGCACCCACCCCACCGTTTGCTTCAGATTCAGGTCATGTGTCTTCTCCTGAGACGGCTTCTCATCCATCCAGCCAGTCTGTCCATCTGTCCATCCAACCAGCCACCCATCATCCATCCACCACGCATCATCCATCCACCCATCTCCACGTTCTTCCTATTCACCCGTCCCGCTCTCGTCTACATGGCAGAGTACAAAACTCAAAGCCCGAAACCCAAATAGCCCAACACGGATTCGAACCGCGAGTCGGGACACCAGCGTGTATGTCGACCATGCGCAGGGTGGCTCCACCTGCTTTGCGGTCCTCAGTTGATCTTGCAGCTTCTCCAAATTCTAGGGTCCCACAGGGTAACCCAGAAGCCTCAACCGAAAATGGCCCCAACTTGTAGCTTTGGCCAGGTGCTGGCGCAGAATCGAAGGACGGCAATTTCCTCGGACGGCTGTGGTTCATCGCAACTTGCTCTTGGGGTTGAGATGGGGTCCAATCAGGGTTCAACGAGGTTCAGGATTGTTTGAGGGCTTAGTCCCCCCATAGACCCGAAGCATCTGAGAGCGTCATTGTTAGAGGTATGAGATTGAAGTCGAATTCGGGTTTCAGTGTTTAGGCTTCGGGGCTTTACGATTTTTGGGGTGTTGAGTGATAAGTCCAAACCTGCAACTCCTCGAATGAATGAAAAACCGAAAACCCCCAAACCCCCCAACCCTGAAGGGTCCTGTTTTGGCCAGGGCCGTCAGCGACACCACGAGATTCTCATAGGTGATCCGATGAAGCTCCTCTGTCGCTAGGAGGGCCCCCATAAACCTCTCTTCCGTGATGTTTAGGGTTCCTGTCCCCTCAGGCTGCAGAGGTGACAGTGTTGATGTCGCTCACGTGACGTCGTCAGCGAACTGTCACGAACGAACTTTTGTGCCTTGTCTTGGCGGGGGGGGGAGGGGGAGGGCGGTAAACAGGCCTCAGACTGAAACGCCTCAGACAAAAAGGTCCAACCTCTTGTGTAGGGAGAGCCGCGGGCTGGGACGAAAGCTCTATGTCTGTATCCGTGGAGGAGCTTCCATCGCACGGCTGATGCTTGCATGAACTGCGCTCGGTGTGTACTTTCATTGCGCAGCTCCAGCCAGCACACGACATCTGCAGTTAGACCATGCATGGGTCGAAAGCTTCAAAAATGCCTCAGAGAGGATGGGTGGCCCCGTTTCTTACCCAAGAGTCCCCGAGCAAAGCCAAATGAACGATTGAGAAATCTCAAGTCAGTCTCCTTCTCCACAAAGTCCATGAAGGCATCGAACAAGTCTGGAGGTACATATCCGACCTCGGGGGTAGGAGCGGAAAAACGGAGCCTGTTTTGGGCACATCCCAGAGCACACCAGGCGGATAATTCTGACTTCCAATGGCTTGCCAGGCTGCACGGGCGAAAGCTTCAAGGACGAAGGGCAGAGAGACCTGAAGCCTCGCGCTCATGGAGGGTAACAAAAAGTTTAGAAGCTCAATCTCACGCGTACGCTCCAGTACCTGAGTGAGCGGAAGGGATGGACATTTCTAGGTCCAAATCTACGTCTGGGTCCATCATGTCCTGAGTATCGGCATACAGATCACCTCACCCTACCCCTCCAGTGCGAGGTGCTGCAGCATGTTGAGATCGCCATGGTCTCCATCCTGACGCCAAGCCCAGGGTGTAAAGCGGTTTCGTGCTGAACCGAATCTGCAGTGTCCTAGCAGCGCTCGAAAATCAGCGAAGCAGCAAAGGACAAATCTGTGGTAATTACAATCTGTGGCATCAGGAAGTTCCCAGCGGTTCTCACAGATGCCAATACGAAAAAAAAGTGCTTCGCAGGCTCAGGATCAGCGACCATGAGCTTTTGCGTTGCACTTCCGCTTCGAGCTGCAGGAACCAAACAATTTGCACCCCAAGCTCATACTCCAGGATGTCAAGATCCAGGGTTTCGGGTGGTTTATCGTTCAGGGGTCGGGTTGTCGAGTTCATGCCCCCCCCCCCCCTGGCCTGCGCCAGAACGTGGCGCAGCAGGCTGGTAAGGTGTGGGCTCATAGCCTGGGACGGCAGAAACCTTCAGAACCGGCACCCCAGCATTAAGCCATGCATGAAGCATGAATCTATCCTATACCTAATCCCCAAGACCCTCAAAGTGAAGTTTACAGGCTTAGTACCCCTTGACTTGGCCATGCAGCTTCTTGTTGGGCCAAACAAAGTGCTCAAGAATCGCGTCTGGCCTTCTGGCCCAAGCACTTAGACACACATCTTGTGAATCATCACATAAATCCCCATTCCCGCGCCGCCCAAAAGCCCCCTGTCAAAGCGCATAAGCCCCAGCCACCCCCCCCCCCCCCGCCCTAAGCCTCAAAAAGGCGGCCGTACTCCGGGCGGAAGACAGAGGCATAGCTGGACCTGAGAGGCACTGTCCGAAGCGTTCATGGAGCTTGGGGGTTTCGGGCTTAGGGCTTCGGTTCAGCCCCACGATGATAAGTCCACGCACCCTAACGCAACCCCCGACCCGAACCATCCCTAAACTCGCCCCCAGTCACCCCAAAGTCACCCTAAACCCACAGGGCCCCAGACAGCACCACCGCAATCTTCGACAAGCTCAGGTGTTGGTGCCGAGCGGCCAGGCGTGGCCTCGATTCTCAAAGGGGCTGGAAGTTTCGTTGTTTCGTTGGGTTTTTGCAGGGGCTTTCGGTGGAGAGGGTAAGGGTTGAGGCACTAAGGCTTATTAGGGAATTGACGAGGCTTTGGAAGTGGTGCGGGCTTGGAGGTGTCACTGGCTTGTTGCCTCGCGGACTTAGAGGTTTGTTGGGGAGTGGTTTTGAGTGTTCGGGAGGCTTCTAGTTCTTCAGCGCAGCAGGAATGTGCTCCAAAGCCGAAGTAGGCTGACAAGTAAGGGAGCCACTAACCATTGCTGCCCTCCCAAGGCATGCTGGAAGACCATGCTGGGGATGTCTTGTCGTAGTCGGCTTATTGCCCTATAGAATGATGAGCCGACACAGCCGCAAAACGACGGCCAATTTGACATATTGTTAACAATCCCAATGATAGCCATACCTGAAATCACAACAGCAAAACCACACCCCAAGCCCCCAAAAAGCCACCAGGCGTCGTGTGTGTTTTTAACCGCCCCTTCCTTTCGGGGCTTCAAAGAAGCGGACCTCGGGCCCAGGCAAGGCCTCCCGGCACAGCTCGTGGACGACCTTCCCAAACATGAAACCGTCCCCCGGAAACTGAACCCAAGCACCTCCGATATTGAGGCTTTTTGGTTTGGGCAGTTCACGTAGAAGCTTTTTGGTTTGGGCAGTTCACGTAGCCGTCCGGAATGAAGTCAAGTTTCTGAAGCTACGGCAGCGATGCACTTCAGTCAGAGTGGGCATATACGACGGGTGACTCTACCACTCGAGGCATAAAGGCCAAGCAGCCGCACTGAGTGTAAGAGAGCCGCAGCACCCTGCTGCAAACGGCTCGAAGCTCTAAAGTAAGATGCTCCTGGCCTTCTCCATCTCAGACCACGTATCCAACTCCTAGGCATCAGAACACTGCAAGGCTTAGCAAAGAATAGGGCTGTGGGGTTACCATGGGTTTCCCCCCCCCTGTTGTCTAGCCCTCTACCTGGGGGTTTTCTGGAACCAAGCAGCGAGAGCACGCAGCAGCTTGTTCTTGTTGTTTGCCTTCGCGTGACGAGTCTGAGGGGTTTTTTGGGACCCACTTGCAGGAGGCTTCTGGGCGCAGATCTTGTGGTCCAGGGTTGTAGGACTTGGGGTTCAGAACCTTGGGGGTTGAGACGTCGCGGCAAGGCAGGGCGAGGCTCAGATGGAAGCCGAACCCTGTGGACTCGAAAGCACGCGGCGGCTGCCATGACAAGGCCTTCTACGCATCACCGGCAGCAACGATCTCGCCTGCAGCCCCCACAAAACATAAAGGTCCGCAGTACATCTGGGGGGCCTGCGCACCTTCGTTTTCAGGTGTTGTTTCGGTCATTTTTGGCGCTTGCACTTCGCTCCATTGAAAAAGCAGACTGTACGTGCGGAATTGTGTTCGCTTTGCGCGGCGCTCATTGGTCCCATCCTCAGCGGGGGGGAAGGAGGTGCGTGGCGGCCGCCGTGGCCGTGGCCCGAGGATCGGAAACTCCGGAGAAGCAGAGGCTGGGGAGAGCAAAGGCCCCACACGACAACCACCGGGGATCGACGGGAGCGAAATTTGAAAGGAGCGAAGTTCCGATCAGCTCGTCGGTCCGTTGGTGGTTCTCCGGTCTGAGGGCGGAGGGCGGAAAGGTCTACCCCTTGATGTCCACGATGGGAGCCCTGTGCTAGGCAGAGCTTGATCCCCAAAGCCTAAGCCGATTTGGGAGACCCTAGCTCTGGCAAGAACCCCTTGTCTAGAGTCTAGAATGGAAACTACAACTCGAATCTACAACCTGAAAGCAAGGATTCCTGTTCAAAAAGAATTGAGGAACAACCTACCAATCAAATTTCCAAAAAGGTTGTCCTGCCCACGCTGGGAAGCGGAATCTGAGGGCCCTCAGGGGCGTTGAGGCCTCCTAGGGCCTGAGGCTTCAAGGTTTGGCTCTCCAGTTGGGACTTGCACCGAAACCTAACCTCCTGAACCTCCAAAACCTGTCAACAACCCAAACAAAGCCGATCTTGCTTAGGGCTTCGGGCTCTCCCTAAGAACTGCCTGGATCAAACTTTGGAGGATGTGGATGAGTTGGCTCTCGTTGGACACAGCGCTCTGACGCCTGGCGCATCCCACTCGCAGAGAGACATATGTTGGATTTTAGTTGGGGAGGCTAGGGGCGGGGGGGGAGGGTTATCGATTTGGGGAGGGGCATCTGAGTCATTGCGACTTGGCTTCTTAGCTTAGAAAGGTGCGACCAACCCCCCCTTCCCCTCCCCGCTCAACCTGACGTAGCTGGTCCATTGCAGCAGCAGGTCCTGTGCCGAAGCAAATCGGAGCCCCCCAAGGAAGGGAAGTACCCCGAAGTCCCCACCCCCAGTGGAGTTCAGGAGCTTTGCGGTTTCTTCAAGGGCCTTTGGAGTGTGATTTTGCTTTGGGTGCGAGGTCTCAGTGCTTCAGGGCGCTCGAAGGTGCGTACACACCTGACATCTTTGAGAACCTGACATTGGCATAGCAGGTTGAGAACCTCTTCTAGACTTAAATTGAGGTCGTCTTGAGAAACTGCAAAAAGCCTCAAAAGGGCTCAGGAAACCCTACACGTTTTAACCGTGAATCCCAAAGGTTAGCGGATTCACTGCCGTCATGAGCATGCCCATGGTGGCCTTGACCTCATCGACCCAATGCTCAGCCCGAAGCCTCCCCGGCTCTCAAGTCGCCAAAGTTTGAGACAAGTCGACGTCACAGCGCCTCCCTGAAACCCGAACCCTACACTTCCTAAAAGCTTCCTCAACCCCCATCCCCCAAAATCCGACAGCTTCTCAGAAAATTGAAAGGGTGGGGGGTGGGCTGAGTGGGATTCTGTGGGAAAGTCGACCCATGGCTATGTCGACTCCTCGTCCACATCGTAGCCACTGTACTTTGAGGCCCTCGAGAGCCAATAGAATATCCTCGGGGGCACGCTGAATGCGAGCAGTTTTGGAGGGCGATGCCTTACATGGGCATGACCTGGGGCGTGCTTTGGGTTGGAGCATCCCATGTGTCCAGGCTCAATGCCGACTCAATGCTCTGGCTTTACGGCTCATGAACATCTATACTCTGAACTCTTACAAAAGTCTTACAAATCAGCTCGACCTCGAAGTGTACTTGCCGACATTTCTCGCTCGGCCCTCCACGTGCCATCAAAGAAACGAGGGTGGCCGTTTAAGCCCTTCAACCCTGCACCCCAAAGCAAGTCACAAACCACTTCCGCCCTCCTGAGCGTAAGCCTGACGAGGGTCGCAGCGTTTGTGGCGAAGCTCTCCCGGGGCATTGCCTCACTGCAACTTCAACCGACTTGAGGCCGAAACTTTTTAGGCCCCAGGCCTCTGCTAAACCCTGAGCCCTGAAACAGCATTCGGAAGTCCGATGCATCTTCCCCGGAACCTGAACCCCGAAAGCCGAAACCAAAAAAACGAGCAACTGCAAGACAATCGCCAGAATTTGTGAGGATACCTCACAACATGCTAACAATTCCAGCGGATGAGATGCGCAACACCCATTCTGCCATGAATCAGAACACCCCCAAAACCTCAAAAAATCCAAAACTCTGAGGACCCAAAATAACTAAACTCTAATCACAAAAGCCCCCCGAAAGCCTCAGATCCCGAACCCTGAGACCCCAGTCCTGAAACTTGAAGGCGAAACCCCTAAAAACCCTAAAATTTCAACCCCGCCAAAACCCACACACACTCTGTTCCTTCCCACCTCCCGGGCTCGGTGCACAAAGGCATGCAACAGCTGCGGCCGTGTATACGTGAAGAGGCCTCTCGCTCGTGGTTTTCAAGTGCCTTACACATGGTACAGCACCCTGTGAGAAGCTGTTTCGGTCGGAGTTCCGAGAGTCCGACAACGTGGGGCCTCTAAACCCCCAACGATCTGTCCCTGTGAGCTCTTAGGGTCTTAGGGGCCAGGACGGGGCTGCTGAGGGAGTTGTTGCAAGTCTTGAGACATCTCAAGCATTGACAACGCCTGTGTCTGGATCCACGTCCATTGACCTGCGGATGTCCTGCCAGGCACGCCCTTCTGGCTCGGCTCAGGAGGCCCCGCAAGGGTCAAAAAAGTGTACAGGGCTCAGGTGTTGAGGGATTACAGTTTAGGGGCGCAAGCTTCGCTCAGAGCTTCCATTCGATCACTGCGGGCTATCCGCTCAGCTTCCAGCAAACTCTTGGGTGAACTTTGGAAATTTTCTGAAGCTTGTTGACGGGTCCTCTTTTCTCATGCCATCTCCGAATGCTCGCTCAATTAAGAGTTGAGGCTGTCTCACGAGTGATCAGGAGCAGTCCCCGTTGACAATCGCATGCCTAACCCCCTCACCCAAACATGCAAGCCTTGAGCCCCAGACCCTAAACTTGTGCACAAACTGCATACACACCCTAGACCGAAAACTTAAAATTGAAGGGGGGGCCTAGGGCTTCGCCGGACCTCAAGCCCCATGTCTGCACATAATGTATATATATATATATATAATACAATACAATACAATACAATATAATAATATTTAATACAATGTAATTTCATCTAATATAATGTAACAAAATAAACTATAACATAATATACTATCATATCATGTAATATAATACAATATAGTATCATATAATATCACATCATACAATATGATATAATATGATATAATATGATATCCGCCGACCCCAGCTTTGAGCGGGGGAGGCGCTAGTGAAGACCCATAGTCTTGCCGCTCTTTCCGCCACTCCGCCCGCTCCGCCCGTTCCATCGCATGGCCCCCATGCCTCCATGCCCTCGACCCCGGCTCCAGCTCATGGCCCCAGGATCCCACATGGCTGCCACCACCCACACCTCATGGACATGTCTCACATGGCTGCCACCACCCACACACCCTCCCCCTCCATGCACCCTTCCCATGGCCCCGTGGCCCCATGCCCCTATCAGATGACTTGAAAGGCCCCAATACATGCCCGCCCGCTCCGCCCTCCCCGCTCTCCCCACCCCATCCCCCCATGCACCCTTCCCGTGCCCGCTCTCCCCGCCCCCTCCGCCCGCTCCACCCGCTCCACTCCATGGCCCCCATGCCCTCGACCTCCTGGCACCCATGGTCCCACACCTCATGGGTGTTTTGGCATTCTTTTAGGGGCTCCAGCTCATGGCCCCAGGATCCCACATGCCTCCCACCACCACTTTAAAGGGCCCCAGTGCATGCCCGCCCGCTCCGCCCTCCCCGCTCTCACCCCCCGCTCCCCCCCATGCACCCTTCCCATGTCCATCGCATCTATGGCTCATGGCCCCATGATCCCACATGGCTCCCACCACCCACACCTCATGGATGTTTTGGCATTCTTTTAGGGGCTCCAGCTCATGGCCCCATGTCTCACATGGCTGCCACCACCCACACACCCTCCCCCTCCATGCACGCTTCCCGTGGCCCCGTGGCCCCATGCCCCTATCAGATGACTTGAAAGGGCCCAATCCATGCCCGCCCGCTCCGCCCTCCCCGCTCTCCCCACCCCATCCCCCCATGCACCCTTCGTGCCCGCTCTCCGCCCACTCCGCCCGCTCCATTCCATGGCCCCCATGCCCTCGACCCCGGCTCCATGCCCTGGACCCCGGCTCCAGCTCATGGCCCCAGGATGCCACATGGCTGCCACCACCCACACACCCCTTCCCCCCATGCACGTTTCCTATGGCCCCGTGGCCCCATGCCCCTATCAGATGACTTTAAAGGGCCCCAGTGCATGCCCGCCCGCTCCGCCCTCCTCGCTCTCACCCCCCGCTCCCCCATGCACCCTTCCCATGTCCATCGCATGGCCCCATGCCCTCGACCCCCTGGCACCTATGGCTCATGGCCCCATGATCCCACATGGCTCCCACCACCCACACCACATGGATGTTTTGGCATGTCTCACATGGCTGCCACCACCCACACACCCTCCCCCTCCATGCACGCTTCCCATGGCCCCGTGGCCCCATGCCCCTATCAGATGACTTGAACCCGATGGCCCCCATGCCCTCAACCCCGGCTCCATGCCCTCGACCCCGGCTCCAGCTCATGGCCCCAGACACACCCCTTCCCCCCATGCACGTTTCCCTGGCCCCATGCCCATGCCCTCGACCCCGGCTCCATGCCCTCGACCGCGGCTCCAGCTCATGGCCCCAGGATCTCACATGGCTGCCACCACCCACACACCCCTTCCCCCCATGCACGTTTCCCATGGCCCCGTGACCCCATGCCCCTATCAGATGACTTGAAAGGGCCCCAGTGCATGCCCGCCCGCTCCGCCCTCCCCGCTCTCACCCCCCCCCCCCCATGCACCCTTCCCATGTCCATCGCATGGCCCCCATGCCCTCGACCCCCTGGCACCCATGGCTCATGGCCCCACATGGCTCCCACCTCATGGATGTTTCAACCCCGGCTCCATGCCCACCCCGGCTCCAGCTCATGGCCCCAGGACCACCACGACCCCCTGGCACCCATGGCTCATGGCCCCATGATCCCGCATGGCTCCCACCACCCATCAGATGACTTTAAAGGGCCCCAATGCATGCCCGCCCCACCCTCCCCGCTCTCCCCCCCCCCATGCACCCTTCCCATCCCCCCTTGCCCCAAGCCCCTAGACCCAGCGCATGCCCGCCCGCTCTGCCTCCCATGCACCCTTTTCAGATGATCCCACATCCGCCTGCTCGGCCCTCCCCGCTCTCCCTTGCACCCTTCCCGCGCCCGCTCTCCCTGCCCCCTCCACCTGCTCCGCCTGCTCCATTCCATGGCCCCCATGCCCTCGACCCCGGCTCCATGCCCTTGACCCAGCTCATGGCTCCAGGATCCCACATGGCTGCCACCACCCACACACCCCTTCCCCCCATGCACGTTTCCTCTGGCCCCGTGGCCCCATGCCCCTATCAGATGACTTTAAAGGGCCCCAGTGCATGCCCGCCCGCTCCGCCCTCCCCGCTCTCACCCCCCGCTCCCCCCATGCACCCTTCCCATGTCCATCGCATGACCCCCATGCCCTCGACCCCCTGGCACCTATGGCTCATGGCCCCATGATCCCACATGGCTCCCACCACCCACACCTCATGGATGTTTTGGCATTCTTTTAGGGGCTCCAGCTCATGGCCCCATGTCTCACATGGCTGCCACCACCCACACACCCTCCCCCTCCATGCACGCTTCCCATGCCCCCGTGGCCCCATGCCCCTATCAGATGACTTGAACCCGCCGCCTCCGCCCGCTCCGCCCGCTCCATTCCACGGCCCCCATGTACAATGTAGCACATATACATAGTAGATATGCATACGTAACCTCCACCCTGACACTGAAAAATCTTCACTAGCGGACATTGCCTCGCTGCGAATGCTAGCGGGGCCCCGAGCCCACGGACCCAGCATCTACAGCGAGGCAATGACGACCAGTGCCCTGAATATCAAAAAAACCCTGAACTACCGCAACCCCCCCCATGTTGAGGGTTTCGGGTTTACGGTTTACGGTTTAGGGTTTGGTTTCCAGTTTCGGGTTTCGGGTTTCGGGTTTCGGGTTTGGGGTTTGGGGTTTAGGGTTTAGAGTTGGGGGTCGGCGGCACTGGCGGTAGCCATTAAATCCGGCCCCCGCGCCGCCCGTGGTCCAGGGCGGAGCCCGCGTCGCACTAAAGCGCTAGCTTTAAGGGGCGAGCGCCCGAGCCGCCGACCCCGCCCAAAATTGCTTCAAATTCGCGCGGGGCCCTTCGGGAGGCCTCCAAAACGGCATCCAAGGGGACGCAACACGCGGTGGTGCGAAAAGCACGAAAACCTCGTAAAAACCATGGGTTTTTACGAAAAACCGAGGCCACAAAACACCCGCAGCACCCCATTAAACCCTCACGGGCGCGCATCATCGGCCCTAGCTTTTCACATGGGGCGCGCGCCAGGCCGAAACCACGTTTTTCAAGGTTTGGGGGGGGTACCGGAAGCCCAAAACCAGGCGAGCATCATGAGCATCAGCAGCCCTGGCCCGCGGGCCCAAGGCAATAAAAAACGCTGAAAAACGCTGAAATCACCGTAAATACCGTGTTTTTATGAGGTTTTTCACGCGTGCCTCCGACCCCCACCCCTGTTGCCCTTGACCCGCCCCCAAAGTGCGCATCATCGAAACCCACGTCCGGGGGGGGGTCTGCTGATGCTGCTGATGCACGGGGTCCGGGCGCATCATGGAGCCATCGCTTCTCTTGGGCTTCGTGGGGGGGTCCGGGCCCACGGCCCAGAGACCCAGCTGATGCTCATGATGCTCGGTTTGGGGGGGTGTTCCAACAGCAGAAAACCTCGTAAATACCGAGTGTTTTGTGGGTCCACGTAAAAACGCCCCTAAAATCGCTCATTTTACGCGCTCGAACGGCTTCGTGCCTACAAAACACCCGAACAGCAGGACCCCGAATGCCCTTAAGGGCATTCGGGGTCTTGCTTTTGGGGGTTTCGTGGGCACGCAAGCGTTCAAGCACATACAATCGGCGTGTTTAAGGGGGTTTTGGATGGCCTGGGGGAGGCCGCTGATGCTCATGATGCTCCCTTTCCTGGGTCCCAAAAGGCTTCCCAAGCCCAAAAACACGTGTTTACAGCGTTTTCTGAAGGTTTTTCGAAGGCAAAACGCATGCATAGAATGCTTTTAAGGCCCCCAAACCAACCCCACTGATGCTCCTGATGCGGGTGCGCGCGCGCGCGCGCCGGGGGGGGAGGGGGGGGGAGGGAGGGGGGGCGAAGGCAGGAGAAAGAGAGACAGAGAGAAGGAGAGGACAAAGACACGGGAAAGAGAAGACAGTGCCAAGGTTCAAGGTTTCGTGCTTTGGGGGGCGGGGGCCGGCCCGTGCCGCTAGGCCTGAAATCCGGCCCCCGCGCCGCCCGTGGTCCAGGGCGGAGCCCGCGTCGCACTAAAGCGCTAGCTTTAAGGGGCGAGCGCCCAAGCCGCCGACCCCGCCCAAAATTGCTTCAAATTCGTGCGGGGCCCTTCGGGAGGCCTCCGAAACGGCATCCAAGGGGACGCAACACGCGGTGGTGCGAAAAGCACGAAAACCTCGTAAAAACCATGGGTTTTTACGAAAAACCGAGGCCACAAAACACCCGCAGCACCCCATTAAACCCTCACGGGCGCGCATCATCGACCCTAGCTTTTCACATGGGGCGCGCGCCAGGCCGAAACCATGTTTTTCAAGGTTTGGGGGGGGTACCGGAAGCCCAAAACCAGGCGAGCATCATGAGCATCAGCAGCCCTGGCCCGCGGACCCAAGGCAAGAAAAAACGCTGAAAAACGCTGAAATCACCGTAAATACCGTGTTTTTATGAGGGTTTTCACGCGTGCCTCCGACCCCCACCCTTGTTGCCCTTGACCCGCCCCCAAAGTGCGCATCATCGAAACCCACGTCGGGGGGGGGGGTCTGCTGATGCTGCTGATGCGCGGGGGTCCGGGGCATCATCGAGCCATCGTTTCTCATGTGGGCTTCGTGGGCCTCCGGGCCCACGGCCCAGAGACCCAGCTGATGCTCATGATGCTCGGTTTGGGGGGGTGTTCCAACAGCAGAAAACCTCGTAAATACCGAGTGTTTTGTGGGTCCACGTATAAACGCCCCTAAAATCGCTCAGTTTACGCGCTCGAACGGCTTCGTGCCTACAAAACACCCGAACAGCAGGACCCCGAATGCCCTTAAGGGCATTCGGGGTCTTGCTTTTGGGGGTTTCGTGGGCACGCAAGCGTTCAAGCACATACAATCGGCGTGTTTAAGGGGGTTTTGGATGGCCTGGGGGAGGCCGCTGATGCTCATGATGCTCCCTTTCCTGGGTCCCAAAAGGCTTCCCAAGCCCAAAAACACGTGTTTACAGCGTTTTCTGAAGGTTTTTCGAAGGCAAAACCCATGCATAGAATGCTTTTAAGGCCCCCAAACCAACCCCACTGATGCTCCTGATGCGGGTGCGCGCGCGCGCGCGGGGGGGGGGGGGGGAGGGAGTGGTGGCGAAGGCAGGAGAAAGAGAGACAGAGAGAAGGAGAGGACAAAGACACGGGAAAGAGAAGACAGTGCCAAGGTTCAAGGTTTCGTGCTTTGGGGGGCGGGGGCCGGCCCGTGCCGCTAGGCCTGAAATAATATGATATAATATGATATAATATGATATAATATGATATAATATGATATAATATGATATAATATGATATAATATGATATAATATGATATAATATGATACAATACAACATCTTATAGTACAAATACATTATAATGTAATGTGTGTGTATATACATAGATATATATATATATATATCGGCTCCTGCACGAGCTGCCAGCCAGAACTCTGCTCGCCGGGCTGCCAAGGTTGCCGCCTCCGGCCGTCAAACCCTCAACCGTAAGCCTCTGCGGGGACTGCTTTCACAGCCCCAGAAGCCCCAAAAACCCCAAACCTCTGCAACCTGAAGCCCCATGTTCGCCTCGCAAAGAGTCACAAACCCCAAGCCACAAATCTCCCGCAGGCTGAGATGCAAGGAGGGCTTTCCACGACACTCTTGGAGGTTCCTAACGATCCTTCTACCACAACTTTCCAGTGGTCCATAGCTAACGTGGCTCCATACTGGTTGGGAACGCTGTCGTGGATATGGAACGCAGACAAATCGAACTCACTCACTCACTCACTCACGGCCCTCTGACAAGTCCTCACGTCATGGCCGAGCAGGTGGCCGATTAGGATGCCAAGGGAACTCGAACAACCCCCAGACGCACAGCTGCACCTATGAGGCAACGCCGCCCCTGGAGAATAGGAAGAGCCATGCAGCCGACATGAAATCTACGGCATACAGGCCTTCCATCCCATCAAACAGCATGACTCTTGCGCGCGTTTGTTATAGCGAGCATCATCAAAATCACACGTCACCTACGATCTTGCTCAGTTTGTCGACAAGACCTTGCAGCTCACGTTCATGGCCAGAGTGTAGAGCTGTGCCTCGCTTGATGCGACCACCAGCTTTCCCGATGGTGCGGAGCAAGGCATCGAAGATCGGCGACATGTCAGGGCACACCGCAAAGTCGACAAATCGAACTTGCGTGAAACACGCTTCAAGCACTGCAAAAAAAATGACCTCCCATGCTCGACATTTTTTGCACGACATTTTTGGAATGCGATCGCTGCGGTGGAACGAGGAAAACAAAGGAACGCGCGCGCGCGAAACACGTTTCAAATCTTGAGCCCACACACCCTAGAAGCCCCCTCAAGATATGAAGCACGAAAATGATCTAAGCTTCTCACTCCAAAACCCCAAGCTGTCAATCAAACTGCCTCAGAGGCCTTAAGAAGCCCATAAGCCCACCCACTCAGCCCCCGGCATATCGACGATTGCCGCCTGGCTCGAGTTAGATGAAGGGGGGGCAGGGGTTTGAGGCCAGGGTTTAGATACCAAGGTTGCTATCGGGTTGGGATTTCTTGGTCTACGGCTTCGGTTGCAGGATGTTGCAGGTTCGCATTGGGGGGGGGGGGGGGGGGGTTGAGGTCTAAGGCTGCGCGCACGAAAGTTCAACCCAGTAGATTCAGCGATTGACCGACAAGTTCGGCAAACTTGGGGGATTAGATCAGAGACCCTGGACCCTGAACCCCTGGACCCCTGGGCGCAGGGATAACCCTCGACCGATAGATGGAAATCGAGTGAGGTGGACAACTCGAAAACTAGTGGGTGCCGAGCTAAAGGCTGGAGGTGGTAGATCATGTAGTCTTATGCAGACTCTTTCCCGTTTGATGCAGTATGCTGCTCTACACGCGGTTCTGTGGACTGCACCTAGCTGCAAGCTGCAGCCTTCTTTGACTTTTGGCTTTGAGGTCTGAAAGTGCCTGCGCCCATCTTGCCGCGCGGCGCATGGCGCCATGGGAGTCGGCGGCGCCATCCGGCGCGCCAGGGGATGCCGAGCGTGTGCTTTGAGGATGGCAGATGGTTCAGGGTTGGCGAAGCAGAAGCCCCTTGTTTGATGATCACAGAAGAACCGCAACAAACCACAACTCCTAAACCCTAAAGACCCTAAATACTCAAACCATAATGTACTCTGCCTTATGTAAGTCTTGCGGGCTTCCGGCTCTAGACTATAGGCCTGAAGAAAGATGTTTTAAAGCTTCGGAGTTCAGGTTCCGAAGTCCTTTGACATCGAAGGTCGCTGGGCTAAGCGCTGGGCAGATCTGGGCAGCTCTCCGAGTCTCAACCACAAACAAGCAGGCGGTGGAGGGTTCAGGCAACTTCAGGCAGAGCCCGAAAACCCCGGATTGCTCTGAGTTTGCTGGTCGTGAGAGAATAATCTTTGGAGTTTCGGCTTTTTCTCTTGAGCAGCTTACAGTTTCCAGGATGAGGTTTAGCATGTGATGCCCCATTCGAGGCGAAAGTCCTCTGAAGAAGAACAAGGCTGGGACCCTAAACCCACCGAAAATTTTTCCAAAACCTCCAAAAGAGCCACGCCCACTCCAAAAGGTCACCGTCCGCCTGATCCTCCATCAGCAGGCTTACCGTCTTCGCTTGCGTGAACGCGCCTCTCTCTAGGCTCATGAAGGGATCTGCTTGGGACTTCAGATCGGACCTTTTCAGGTGTCGCGGTTCCAGGTTCCACCTTGCGCGGCCTCACTTCTTGCGACTTCGGGAGACCCTACAAACCCCTACTGAGCGCACGACCCCCGGCTGGCGAAATCGCTGGGGCGTCCAGCTTGCAATCCTGCGAATGCAGAATATGGCCCTTGAGGGTTGGCGTCGACAGCCAAGGGTTGGCGCCGACAGCCAATGCCCCCCACAAACCCTTCACCAGTGCCAACACAACAATCGATTGCCAAAGTACGCACCAAGGCCAGCTCCAATCAAACCAAGCCCTTCAGCCCCCACGGCCCAAGGATTGTAAGAACAAGGGAGTTCAAAGATCTCAAGATCTTCGGCGTTCACTTAGGTTTACAAAGAACCTTGAACGCTTAAGAAGTCTAGACATAACGACAGGCCTCGATTTCCATGCATCGACGCCCAAGTCTCTTGCCTACGACCTTCAACTCTTTTAAATGGAAATAAAGCTCTCGAATTTCCACCTTAAAGCTCCAAGGGCCTAACCCCTTTCGTGAAACCTGAATGATTTTGGGGCTCCCGTTACAATACATAAGCGGGGACTTGCAAACCTCCCTCACAACGACCTAAAGTCTGCATTCAACAGAAGGGTTTTCGCCCGTCGAATATACAAGATGGGCATAAAGCCCTCGATTTCTATACTTTATGGATGTGAAGGAAACTCCTCAGCTTTGGGCACGCATGTACCGTAACATAGGAAGAAGATTTAGCGTCTTTACGATCTTTAGAAGTCTGTGATGGATTCCGAGACCCGAGGGACGCAGCCAAAACAAACACAGAAGAAGCCTTAACATATATTTAAATTTACGATCGTTGAGAACCTATGCTGGGCTCCGAAGCCGAAGCCCTTGGCTTTGGGCAGGCATTTTGTTCAAGACCGGAAACCTTTAGCGATTCTAAGATCTTTCGACTTGGACGCCTATAGGGCCTCGAATTCTTCACAACCCCTAGCATGAGAATAAAGCTCTCCATTGCAAATCGAAGGATCTATCTTCGACAGCCTTCAAACTGGTTCAACCCATTGACTTGAACATAAAGCCCGGCTTTTTCAGTTTAAGAACCCCAGGGCCCTCCGAACTTCTGGAGGCCCTTCAGCTTGATCTTTGTTGATGTGCAAGAAGTCCATGTGCGCGATCCCGTTTCAACCTGAAACGCGGCCTGGATCAAGATCCAAGATTCTCAGGTAGAGTTTTCTGGGCATGTTGAGTCCGTTCCAGGTTGAAACGGCCCGGTAGCCGCTGGAACAGCTGCTGGGACTCATGTTCTGCATGTGGGTAAACCTCAAAACGCAGCCGCCTTCAAATGTGTTCCCATTTGAGACTGTCTAAATTTCAATAGGCTCCTGTAAAGAATGCAAGACGATTCTGAATTAATGGGCTTCCGAAAACTCGACAAAAGGTCTCGCAAAGGCTGATAGCGATAGTCCGAACGATAACGATAATGCTCCTTACCAGAGGCTTACATTCAAAAAAAATAGAGAACATTAAAAACAATGAAAAAGACAAAAGGCTGAGAAACGGGGGGGGGGGGGAAGAAGGGCTCCTCCGGCTTCGGGCGCCCCTCCAAGGCAAAGGTCCCGGGCGGCGCCGGGCCGAAGCCAGCCCGGAGCCTCGGAGATGGGTTGGACACGTGGGAGACGTTGGAGACGTTGCAGGTTTTCAGGGGGGGCTTTGGGTTGCAGGTTTCAGGGTTCTAGGACTGGAGGTGGGGTCGGAGTCTTGAGGGCAGGGCTTGAGGCCCTCCGACCTATTCAGGGGTTCCGGAGCTAGTTTGGGAGTCTTTGGGGCGAGGCTTCGGGAGTCGAGGGTTGGGGTCTCAGGAGCTTCGGCTTAAGGTGGCATCAGTCTTGGAAGATGCTAGGGGTTTAGGGTCAGCGTTGCGGGTTCAGGGATCTTGCGTCAGACAGGAAAGAACCGGAGAAGGATGCTACACGATCGATTCAGATTCGGAATCCCTACGGCTTGCTGTCCGGAGAGCCAATTTTGGTCCCAAATGTGCACTGGTTGCCAAACAGAATCCGCTCGGTTTGGGCCAACTGCTGTGTTGAGTCGGCTCAACAACCACTGTACCACTGTGCAGCCGTGCTGCCCGACCGTTTACAGCTCAGATGCTGAGGGGTGAGGGTTCAAAGCTCTCTCTCTCTCTCTCTCTCTCTCTCTCGCGCCACGAAAAAGCTCCGCGGAAGAGCTAGGCGGCTGTGATTGGGGCCAACATAAAGTTCTAAACGCCCGAAAACATCCTCCTGCGCTCCTATAGGTCCTAATTCCGAATCGGTCATGAGCTCGGCTGCCCTTCAAGCCTGTACATCAGCGACAAGCCAAGGAACACCCACACCCCAAACCAACATAAAGATCAGGCGTAACCGGCCTAACTCCCCAAGGGGAGGCTTTTTGAGGCCAGAAATTCTTGTGAAAGTGTGGCACGAAACGAAATTTCACTGCGGCCAGCTGCTTCTTCTGTGGCGCAGAAGTGCAGGCGGGGGTGCACATAAGAGCATGGTTCGAGCGATGCATTCATGGTGGAGGTATAGAAGCCAACAGCGATCAGGTTGAAGCAATATGCTAGCTGCTAGCACGGAAGCCAATGGTTCGAGGAAAAACACTCACTCGCATGCGCTTTGGGAAATTCGCGAAGCAGCCGCACCTACAATGAACTTGCAGGAATACCGGCATGAGAAGCCGAAAAGCCCAGAGGGCAAGAATGGCACAGAGCGGGCTGCGGGAGTTGCTTCGGAAGAAGCCCAATCCGGGAAAGGGAGATGGCCCGCTCGAGGTGGGCGACAGTCACGGTGCCGACGCTGCAGCCTGAGAGTCAGTGTACAACCGTCGCTGGTGTTGACTGCCCGGCCCGCGCCAACACAGAATATTGAGAGCGCTGCAAAAGCTCTCTGTAACGGCGCCGCTTCCTTTCGTTCCCTTACTGCAATGCATGTACGAACGACCTGGCCTCTGCAACCCTGTGCGGGCAAGATTACACCGCGCCACTACCGCGTGTGCAGAAACACACGCTTCTTCCACTAATCTCTGCGCCGCCCACCTACAAGCTTGCATCGGCAAAGTGCGAAGTGTTAACTTGGCCTCCTGCGACAAAGCTTAATAAGGCCACTTGCGATAGCAAGCATGTTGAACAGTTCGAATGGCCTCACCGGTCGGGCAGCCTGGGACTTTTCCTGTCTTTTGAGCCAGCATGCGCCGACTGTGCGGACCAGTGTGGCACCTTTGAGCTGGTAGGAAGACAACAGAGAAATCTATACTTGGAGTCGGCACGAAGAAAAATGTCCACCGTTGCAGTAGTGTTTGCGAGGGCTTTTGCTGAGCTTGGGCAGCTAGTTGAAGGGCGAAGTGAGAGAAAAAAAACACGTACAAAAGTCAGTGCCTAAACTACCCTAAAACCTCCCCAGGAGTGGGTGTCGAGGCTGTCGGTGCGGCCCGCCCCGCCCATCTTGGCTGGTCCACACTCCAGGCTTTCGATCTTCGTGAAGGGGGGACTCACATGACCGAGGGAGCAAGAGAGAACAAGGAGCCAGGATAGGACCTAAGAAAGAATCTGACTGTTCTGCTATTCTACGATTCTACGATTCTACAACAATTCTACAATTCTACGATTCTACAATTCTACAATTCTACAATTCTACTATTCTACTATTCTACTATTCTACTATTCTACTATTCTACTATTCTACTATTCTACTATTCTTACTATTCTACTATTCTACTATTCTACTATTCTGCTATTCTACCGCTGACAGCAGAGATGATCGCAGCAAAGGTGAAATCATCATGCCATCCAGTGCACAAAGTAGCTTTGAACAGTAGTTTCACCGCTTCAGGATTTAGAATCGTCTGGGCACAGGGGTCCATGCACACATGCGTGTGCTTCTTGCGAAGCTGGATCATTGCAAGACTTCCAGGACTGCTCCTGCTCCGGGCTCATAGCTCTGAAATGCGGGGATCCTTCTTTGCTAGACCCGAGCGAGTCAACTCAGAACCCCTCAGTGGAGTCGGGATATTGTGGAGTGCTCGAAAGCCCTTCGGTGGACCTCTTCACAAGGTGCTCCTCATCATCCAGGCCGGGATACCTCCCGAGACCCACCCAGATTTTGAGAAGCCACCGCCATGGGACTGGGACTCTGCAAAGGCCGCGTGCCAAGTGCTGTACAGACTGGCACCATCTTATGCCCTTAAAGGATTTCTGCCCTTTTGATACCTAGCTCAGGGAAAAATGCAGAGACCTGGAGCTCGATTCGAACCTGCTCCAGTCCCCACATACTTATACATTCGACGTCTCACAGGTAGATGGTGTGGAGCTCTTCGTCATTCCAAGCGCGGGGTCCTTGACTCCAAGCCCTCTGAACCATAAGCTCCGAAACCCAAAGGCCCTACTGCCCTAGAGGACTACGCCTTCCACGCCGCCTTCCCCGTTTGAGTTCCGAGCACTCAACGAGTTGCTGTGTTTGCTTATAATGCTTATAATGGGTTACCTTAGAAAAATGCGGTCGTGGGCAGTTTGAGCATTGCAAGGCCTTTGGCCCTTGCGATGCCTCTATTAGGCCCCAGTACCTGGCCTTGAAGGCTTCAGTCATGGGCGGATACATCTGGCCTGTGGCCAGTTGCAGCCTCTTGGAAGATTCACCCACAACGTGGGCGAGGCATCAAAAACACAAAAGCGCAAGAGAGCACCAGCAACGCATGCAAAGCGATGTGAAAGTGAAGTCAAGGAGCTTGGCCCTATCAGGTATCGGGCTTGGGAATGCTTGGGAGGCTTTATCCGTCCTTCTTCTGGTGGAAAACCACCCACACGGCCAGCGCCACCAAGAAGACATGCATGACCTCGGAGAGGGCAGCTTCAGGCTTTTCCAGTGGCTACCAGAGCTTGGAAAACCGGAGTCGTGCCCGCGCAAGACCCCAAAATCCAAAACCCCATAGGTTCCGGCACACATCTGAAACCCTCGAACTCCCATCACACCCAATAACCCGAATCCGAGGGCCCTCCAACTGTCAGGTCCCAGGTTCAATGATGGTGAGGAAGGGCGCTGCGTCCGCGATGCGCTTGGACAGCGGCTCGCCGTCCTTGGATAAGGAATCTTGGCTGGTGAAGATTTAGGTTTCAGAGGTTTTCAGGGGTTCAGCAGGTTTCCGGCTCTGCATCGACAAAGCCGATCTCAGCACGCGGCGCGCACAAAGTACAGAAGAGAGTTCGCTACGGAGCCAATGACGTCCAGAGCGGTGACGCCAAAGGAATAGCCCTCAATGGACATACCTGGAGGTTCAGGCAACTAGGCTTTGAGGTTATGGGCCTCACTAGGTTGTTGAGTTCCTAGCTCCCGACATGTCAATTTCACCACATTTCACAGCTGCAGCATGCAGCCATTGGCATCCAAGACGCTAGAGATGAACTCGTAGAACTCCGGAAAAAAGCCTCGGCCGACTGCTTACACCTGGAGCCCAAATCCTACCCTCTGAACTCCGCACTTCACGTGTACGCGGTCTCAGCTCTTTCTTCGGGTACGTGGGCTTCGAGTCCACGCATCTAAGGACCCAACCTTGGTTTGGCGTCACTAACCTAGGACCGGCAACTGACAAACCTTCCAACCCCAAAACTTCCAACCCCACAAATTTCTCCCGAAAATCCAAAGCCCTTCCCGACTCCCTCACGCTGTGCCCGCCGCGTGGCCGAAAGCGATCAAAGCGCTGGGAATCCTGGGCTCTCCAGGACTGGGCTGAGAGATTGGGCTGGGAGGAGGGGGTGGGGGGCGGATAACCCGGCACGCGTGACCAAGGCATAGATCATCTGGGGCTTCAGGGTTCAGGGGCTGCGAGCACCCAGGGTTTAAGTCGTAGAGTTGATGGTTGCATCTAGCGTGTGGGGTTTGCCATCCCTGCGGTAACAAAGCCGAGCCAAAGCATGTCAAAGCACGCCGAAGCCAGGCCGAAGCCAAACGAAAGCCCCCTGCCCCAACAGCGACCTAGGTGAAAACGTCAGTTCGCACAAGGAGCGATGCAAAACCTTGGTCTTTGCGAGAACAAATGGCAAACACAAGCCATTGAAAAAGTCCGGACCCGCTAACGCTGGGGTGTGAATTGCGTCCTTTTCAGGGGAGGCGCGTCTAAGCACATGTGGCAAATGAATGCATCCAGGTGTGCGCTGTTCTTTTGCCGTTGTGCTCACTGCTTTACTTCGACTTGTTTGCGCCTGCTATTTGTTGTCCATGGTGTTCAACATGTTGCGTGCTGTTTGCCGACTTGCTTGTTGTGTTGTGCGTTTCCCGTACTGCGTGATGGCGCACCGACTCTGGTACGGCACCCGCGAAAGGTGGCTTTGGGCTTTGGGGGCTTGGCTTTGGGGGGGTGGGGGGGGGGGGCCTGAAACGGAGCGATGCAAGTCTTTTCTTTGACAGGCTTTGGGTGAACAGATGCCCCTGGTCCCCACATGCCAGGGAGCAAGTCGCCCACAATGAAGTCAGCCGAGCGCGGCAGAACAAGGAACGAGGCGTACGCGGCCGCCTAGGCAAAGCTGTTTGGGGCTCCTGCGGCCTGAAGTGCAAATGTGGGTTGTTCTTTTGGGGATCCCTTTGAAAAATACCTTCTTACTGGATTCTACTAAAGTCTACTCGAAAATTTGCACATGTAAGGGGGGACCCGGATAGGCCCGAGGCGTGAATAGCGGGGTTGAGCTGTTGCAAGGGTAGCAAGTGTGTTTTATTTGCTGTCTGTGCTCTGTTCCTACCTGTGGCGGTTTTGCTTTTTTGGCTCACTTACTCACTCACTCACTCAGTGGCCACGTGGTGTGGACCAACAACAACAAAGATGGTGCAACCCCAAAACGTAGACAATAAACCCCAAAATGCCTTCAAGCGAATGGCAAACATAAGTTTCCCGCTCGCTCGTAAGAGCGATGCCTCTCCCAATTCCAGCGGAGCCCTCATGCAGGACCTAAACGCCTTCATTCTGAACCTTGCAAAACGAGTAGGGCAGAGAAGCGCAGACGCCAACCGAGATGACAGTTATCATGACGTAGCCTGCACCTTGGCTTGAGGCGTGCAGGACATCAGCTGGAAAACATGTCGAGCCTTTCGACAGTGTTAGCAAGTCTGCTCAGCTTCGGGCTCACATTGTGGGAGTAAACGTGATGAGCCTTCACACCCGAAGCCGCGCAGACCCTCTTAGCTCTTTCTTCCAAAGTCTCTAAAACTTTGGGGACAACTGAATGCGCCGGGAGTCTCATCAGTAGCCGGCGCTTGCAGCCCCGCTCGTATCGCCGGAAGGCGACCATCTGAACCTCGCAGATGCCGCCTGGGAGCCCAGGAGGAAGCCAGCCAAGAAGTTCTAAAGAACGGAATGGTTGCTCTTCGGTCATAACGTGTTGTTGCTCAATTTAGGGTTTCGGGCCAAGCTCACGGAGGTTCCGCGGGGGAGCTGCACCACAAAGCCGGACACCCCTAAATGCCCCTAAACACCCTACGTTTGCCATGCTAAGCCCCCAAAATAGGAGGAACAGACAGAAGAAGAGAGACAAAGGCTCCGAAAGATGCTGCCGGGCCGCAGAAGAAGACCTGGCGAGCTTCAGAGGATTCAGCTTGGGGCTCGTCTTTCCGAGGTTCAAAGCGTAGAGTTTCTGGGATGAGTGTGGGCTGAGGATGTTGCAGGGTTTGAGGAGCCCACTGCAGGGTTTTCTGTCAGACGTCTGCAGACACTTGAAACAATTCACCCTGGACTGAGATAATGGAAAGGCTGGGCCTCTGACACCAGAGATCCATTCCGCACTTGCGGAGGCATAGCAACATTCAGCGAGCATTCAACCGCAGGAGGTTGAAGGCTTTTGGGGGGATGCGTTGCCGGAAGAACGCGCTTCTTGGAGGGTCAAGCATTCCCTCTAGCTTCCCTCTGCATGCTCCACGGGTTAGGGCTCTCCAAAGGCGGCACAAGCGGTCGAAACATCACCTGTTGAAAGTTTAGGGTCTAGGTCTAGGCCTGGGTCATCGTTTCTCTGAAGCAGAGGTGCGTTTAGCATTCACACCCAAACGTCTCAACACCACCACGAAAACAACCTTCAACCATGCCAGGTAGCTTGAGCAAACATGCTCAGTGCTGAGAACCTGTCGCGCAGCTGCTACACTCCAGAGCTTAGCGCGTTGGGGGTCTAGCGCCATTTGGGGCTCAGAAGGGGGTGAGGTTCGGAAGCAGATCAGTTGTGGTCTGGATGGTTGGACTCCACACATACACCACAAATCCTGGACTCAAGAACCCAAGACTCAACCGAGAACAAGCATGGCCCGAGCGGCCACTGAGGCTGCTCGGCAGCTAGTGTGGCGCCCACGAACAGAATTCCTGCCAGGGAGTTCGATGCTTTGCGGATTGTGAACCCTGTACCATACTTCAAAGATTCAACGTCCTGATCCCGAGATGAATTTCTGGACTCTTAAGAGCCGCAGAATCAGGCTTTGAGGAATGAGTTGGCCCAAAGAATCCAAGCGATTCTTTCAACGACTCAACGCCCTGCAATGCCCTGGAGCCGGGAAGGCCCAAACCCTAAGCCCACGCTCTGAAGCCCTGAACCCCTAAACCCGAAACCCCTCCAAAGTCCTGCCACATGCCACGGCAGAACCAACCCCCAGCTGAGCCCCTCCGTACCTCGGTTCAGGCTTGGGGCTGTTTTTGCATTTTTGGGTGGTTTTGGTGCTTTTGAGCTGCTCTAGGGCTTCAAGGTCTTAGGGTTCGTAGGTGACTTGGTTGAGGGTGCTTAGAGAGCTTTGGGGCTTTAGGGTATTGGTGCTTGAGCGGTTCATGTTTCTGGTGCTTCAGGGTTGCAGGGGCTCAACTGATGATTGCGGGGTTCAGAGTCCAAGGCTTTGGGGTTTAGGCACTAGTTTCAGGGTTCAGGGTCTAAGGCTTTGGGGTTTGGGGCTCAAGGGGTTTTAAGCTATGGGCTTGAGGTTTAGGCTGTAGTTTACGGCTCAAGGCTTCACAGCGAGAAATTTTGGGGCCTAGGGCTTCAGGCTTTCACTTGTTCAGGCTTCAGGGTTTCGGGTTCCGGGTTGAAGGCTTACGCTTCATGGTTTCCCTCCCTGCCCGTTGGCCAGATAGATGATCCGAGCCGCATCGCCGCCTCGTGTTCAAAACCACCTCGGACCGGATGAGGGGGCTCTGGCCCTCCGTTTCTGGTGTTTTCTGCCCTCAAACATCGGCAAGAAGACCCTTAGCCCGCTGCTCTTCAACTCCCGAACCAGCGCTACGCGGCTCCTGATCCCGAAGCTTTGAAAGAACGCCTCTGACTCTCTCTGTCTGAAGGGAACTTAACCCTAAACCCCCAGATAAGCATCCAAAACAAGACCATCATAAGCCTTTAGGAAGTGTATGGCTTCGATGGGTCTCGAAGTCTACTCTAGACGACAAAGGGTATTTAAGATTCGGGCATTTGGGACTAAGGGATCCGAAATGTCAAGACGGGCCGCCTGCGGCACAAGCATGAGTGCGAAGCCTGCAAGGCCACCCCGCAGCGCAAGCTTTGGTTTGGAGAGTTGAGGGTTCAGTCTTGGAGCTCCGGCTTAAGGGGGGGGCATGGGGCCCCCCGAGGGATCCTGGAGTTTAGGGCTTAGGGATTTGGGCGTTTAGAGCGGGCTGAGGGTTTGCAGGCGGCTGTAGGCGGGAGGAGTGGCCCCTGGGTCCCTATTCACTCGTAGTGAGACCTCCTTCCATTCGTATGCAGGCTTAAGGCTTGGGGTATCGAAGAACCAGCCATGCAGCTCACGCTGCAAACAAGTAGCAAGCGCGTGGTGATTCCACTTCTGACCCGGCTGCCCCAACCCACAAGCATCAATCACTGAAACCTCCAAGCCAGGAAGCACAGAGCGCCGACAGCGCCCAAGCTGTTTTCAAGCCACATGGGTATCGCCATGGTCGGAGATTTGGCCCAGAGCACTCGCCAGAGCACTCTGAAGCAGCCGGTTTCCCACACAAAGACCAACAACAATAACCAAAAAAGAATAATGGAAAGAACAGCTATAGCAATCTTGAGAACATAAAACAATAATTTCAAAGATGCCAGCGATAACGTGATGCACGCCTCTTCGGACACTCCGGCATCTTGGGGATTTGAGCCGAGGAGGCTGGTAGGTGCGGATGAAGGCCCTTAAATCCGAAGAGAAGCCTAAGACCAGGAGTGTTCAATCCTGTTCGGATGCCTTTGTTCACTTCTTTCTGCTTTTTGGGCGTAAAGTGTAAACGTGAAGAGAACCGAAAGACCTTTCGGGGAAGGGACAGCGCCCGTGCGGCCGAGTTGTGGCTCGTGCGCAGCGCCTCGGCCAAACGCTCGGGCGCGCATATTCGCTGCACCAGGCAGGGTGCGGGTACTAGATAGGCGGTGTAGGCTTTAGGGCTTTGCGGCGTGCATGAATGCAGGCTGTGGACACTTCTAAAGGATTCGAAGCAATTATCTGCTAATGCATACCTGCATGGAGCATCCGTAATCGCAGCAAGAAAGGCTCTGCAACTGTGTCCTGAGCCACAATGGCACAATGTCCCCGACCCGAAACCCTGCACTGCTTGGTGGTGCGATGCCTCTTTCAGCGCACGACCACCGTCTCCCTCTCCTTGTGACCAGAAATTCGGGGCATTCGGCTCTCTGCGTCCAGGGGTTGGTTTGGGTTTGGGGTGTCGAGAAGCAACCTCCCCCGATGAAGCCTTAGAAGCGTCTCACTGGCTTCGGATCCTGAATCACTGAAACCTCCTGCAAAAACCAGGAAGCCCTGTTGCCTTCTTTGGCGCCCTTTTCCAGCAATGCCTCTGCCGAAGGGACGTGGACTTTGAGATGGGAGGGCGTCACAATGACAAGGGCTGGCCTGAGAGCCCCAAACTAGAGCCAGAAACTCTACACCCTAAGACCAATTTGTGCAAGCCTGCATGCAACATGCCCCCATCCCTGCCAACCTCGTCATGGGGCTCTTGGTGTTTTCGGTTGAGGATCTACCAGATCGAGGATCTACCAGATCTAGCAGTGTGGGGGTAGGGGGTGGGGGGGGGGGGGGGGGGGGGGGGGGGGGGGGGGGGGGAGTCTGTCTCAAACAATATCGATGGCTGCTCTTCCTTTTGTACTCGCTTGTGTTTTATCTACAAACCCTTCGCGCAGACGGTGCATACTCGTCTTGCCTTCTAATGATCGGCTTGCTCTGTTCGTATTTTTGGCACCCCATTGGTTGCCGTGCAAGCTCCTCATAACTTCATTTACAAAGCACTAGTCACTAGTGAAGTGCAGCGAAGTGCACGCCTGCACGGCTTCGGGGGAGCCACATCGGCAGGCGTAGGTCAGCGCCTGTCCGAGGAAACACATGCACAGCTCTTTGGACTCGGGGATCAGTTCTGCGGATCGGGAGTGTCTTCCTGACATGCTTCCCGTTGGCATGAAAAAAGGCTTGCAAGCTCACCCACCAACCACCCTAGTCCCGTATGAAGCCCTCAACCCTGAATCTCCAACTGCTCTGAATCAAGGCCCGCCGTCCATCCATCGGAATCCGCAAGATTCGGGTTGGCCTCGCGCGAACAACGATGTATCACTGGGTTAATCTTGGGGGGTGACGTCAGAACCTTAACGCAAGAACGTGAGAGTCGGGATTCTAGATAAGCCCACAACCCCAACCCCTATCTGCCACCAGGACTGTTGCGGGTTTGGGGGTAAGGGTGGTGTTTGGGTCAAAGGTGCTTTTGCCGCAAGAAGGACCTAAGCGCTGTGAGTTCGAAGCCTGAACCCGGAAAGTGGACGGGATGCATCGCGCCCTGGCATCTCCACGGGATCTAAGAAGGGTCCGGTCGGAACACCCTTCAATCAAGGTGTTAGGGGGGCTTTCCCAGTTTGCCCCTTCACAAAAAAAAATGAGGCGCGTTTTTAAGAGTGCGCCTGCCTTCGAGCTGATGAGCATCCGCATGGAGCCCGTGCAGCCCCGGGAGGCTGCGAGCATCAGCGCAGTGGCGCCTGCGTTTTGAAGGAGGTGGTGGGTTAGGTGGCTTTTTTTGTATTTTGCTTCTGCTTCTTGTTGCCTTTGTTTTGTGCGTGTTTAGAGGGGGGGAAAGAGATGGAGAGGGGATGCTCGGGTTGGCTTGGGGTTGTTTGGGGAGAGGGCTGAAGAGCCAGGGGTCAGACTTGGGGGCAGGCTTATGGTTTAGAGTTCAGGGCTCAAGGATGCATTTTTCTGGGGCCGCCGCAGGCCTCCGGATGTAAACCCGAAACCTCGAACCCTGGGTTGGGGAAGCAGCAGCCTCTCAACGTAGTGCCAAAAGGTTCAGCGCCCTCCGAAGGCTTCGTAAACATTGAGCTGTTTGGGCTCACAGATGCTGTGAAGCCTCCGGCTCCGAAACAGTTGACGTCCACAGCGGCCTGCGCGTGGGAATGACACTGGAGGTCAAGTTTGAGGATTCGGCCGTTGCAAACAACCTCAAACTGCGAAGGCTCTTGCCGTGATGATGACGAACGCTTCCAGGCATGTCTGCATCGAACCCCCGAAAGTCCACACAAGTCCACACAAGTCGGGCACTAAGAGCTTCTTGGCCCGGGCCGAGCCTTGGCGAGGATCTCGCGCAAGGACCGGAGGTACCTGAGCCGGAGCTCTTGTGTTCTAGGAGTGCCTAAGAACCCGCTACGGAACAGCAACTGGCCTGGGACATCGGATTGATAAGACCCTTTGAAAAAGAGGTCAGCACTGTAGCCTGAGGGTAAACCCATGAATGCCAACACCGACCCGGAATGTGAAGGCCTTCACCGGCATCCTTGCAAGCCGTGCTCAAGCCGAGCATTTCGAGGCCCCCGGCTCTTGCTCCGCCGTGTACAGCAACGCGGTGGGGCCGTCGTACTCCGCGGCATGGGGCAGGGGGGCCAGGTCCTCGGAGGAGCAGGGCACATGCGGAAGCTACAGCTACTCAAGCTTTTTCAAGCTTTACACTAAGGGCGCCGGGCATGTATTTTGGTGGCCTCAAGGCTGGCAGGTGGTGCCTTCCGAGTTGAGGCCACCTGCAAAATTCAGCTCCGAAAGAAACCTCTCAACTCGAAGCTTCCAAGTCGAACTCTGAACGGAGAAACGTTGAAGCCGAAACGCCAGACTCGAAACCCGTCATCCCTAGAGACCCTTCAGCGAAGTCTCAACTAGCCAGAGTTCCAAGCCCTCTGAACTTCTGAACTCTACAGATGTTCATTGATGTGCACTGTTGGGGTTCTCAGCCCCTCCGGAGCAGCCTGTAAATCGGCTCTGCCCGACATCTTCAGGCCATGTCCCGGCCGTGCCCCAGCCGACTGGGGAGCCCGCAATTCCCGTGACGTAGTCTCGGGCACCCGACTCCTTCCACTTTCAAGACGTGGACATTTGAAGGTTGGGGAGGGGGTGGGTTTGGAATTTGTGGGTCTGAGGTCTTTGGGGGCAAAACCCTGAACCCTGTAATTATCTTCCTGCAACCTGAAGATCTCCCGCGAAAATGGGGCTTCATGCTTGAAAGTTCAGAGTTTTGGATGCTTGGGCTTAGACTTTACCATCCAACACCTCAACACTTACTGAAGGGTTTTGAGACTTTGCCTGAGCCCCCCGCATCTGCGGCGTCCAAAGGCTTCACACGCAGGCCGTCGATGTAGAACCCTAACGGCCTGGCACCCACGTCATCCCCCGTAACCCCCATGTAACCCCCACATAACCTCCATATAACTCAACTCTGTCAACACCTTCAAAAGGCCCCTAGGCCTTCGAGTGGTCCAAGAGAAAAAGCGCGTAAAGAACTTTCCTGAGGCCCTTGCGCTTCAAAGGGCCCGAAGAGAGGGCCCTTGCCCTCCAGCGTTGTCACGCCTGGGATGTGGCTGAGGGATGCTGAGGGTGTAGGGTTTTGAGGTACAGGACAAGTTGAGGGTGCACAGCGCAGGGTTTTAAGGTTACAAGCTCCATCAACTCCAAACATGAGGCGATCTTTTGACTCCCGCTTATCCTCAAGCGCATGGACTTGATCGCAGCCATCTTCTAGAAACAGAACATCGGTTCCTGACAGGAGCGTTCGTGAAACTTCCTCTTATGTTCCGATTCTGTTGATGGCTACAGAGAGGGCTCTCCTTCAAAACCCCACAAACCTGCATTCCCTGCATCCAGGGCCGCGGCGGCCAGTATTGAAGCTAATCTCGAGGCCGCCCTGTTTTCAGGGCTTCGCTGTGGGACGTTCACAAAAAACATCTTCCCCCCAACTTCGAAGCAGATTTGGAGATCCGTCGTCTGCTCAAAAAGAATCTGCAGGTAGACAAATCCGAAACCTTGAGCCCCTGAAGCCCCGAAACCCTGTAAAAGAAGCCCCTAAAACCCCTCAAAGCCGCCACAAAAGCCCCTAGAAAGGTCCTAACAAGCCCCCAACAGAAGCCCCTAAATGCCCCTTTCCTAAAAGAAGCCCTTGGTGAAGGTGGGTGGCAAGATCCGGCCTCGACGCATTCCACTTTGTCTGAGCGCAGCACATGGTTGTTGATTGGGGGTTCCCTTTTTTTTCTGTTTTGTGTTGCTACAGTCGCGTTTGCTGGGTGTCCTCGTCCTTCCTCAGTTTTTGGGTGGACAGGGGGGGTGGGGGAGGGGGAGTGTTCGGATGATTTGCTTACGGTAATTTGCAGACTTGCGGCCTTACAAGGACTCAACAGCATGAGGGTGTTGATGCTTAACTCTTGGGGCTTTAAGGGCTTGAAGCTTTAAGTGCGAGGGTTAAGGGTTTCAGGGCATCCGGCTGTCGGAAACCTGACGACATAGTTGTGGATGCCATGAACATTAATCCATCGATTTCTGAGATTCACAAGGGAATCCTGCTCCCCCCCACTTGCCTTCCGATGCGGCACCTCTTCCCCGATAAGGGCTTGTTACGAAATGTGAAAAGACTGCACCAGCGGGGTAGGGCCGCTGTAGGGCTTAGGACCCAATCCAACCGAAGCGGCTGATGAACTCCTCTGGTTCCAACGCTGTCAGCTGCAACGAATCCGCGCCTCGGCCCCACCAGAACCCCACAACAAACTCTGGAATGCTTGGGAGGACTCCCGGGCAAGCTTCGCCATTGAGTATCTTACTGTGCTGAAGGGCAGAAGGCTTGATGGCCGTCCCTACACAAGATCACAATGTTCAGCCCTAAAGCACTTTTGGTCGCGGGCTTAGCACGACGAAGAACCCCTACACCACTCAACACTCAAAACCCTGCAGCTCCAACAGCTGACGGTCCCAGCGAAAGGTCGTCGTCTCCAGGCGAACAGTACCGCACCTCAGCCAAGATTTGGCCCCAAGCTCTGCCGAAAGGATGCGAGAGTTTACAGAGCTTACCGGGCAGAGCCACACGCTTGCTGGCTGATTACTGTGAGCTGGGTCTTGAACATTCAGGGTCATAGTGTCGTGGTTGCGAGGTTGACAACTCCAAGCGCGTTTCCCCAAGGCGGAGTTCACCACTGGAGCGGCTACGTGGCATGGATTTCTCTCTTTTTGAGAGATTCCACAAGCAGTCTATGGATCCAAACCATGAGTGCCAAAAGTCTATCTTGATATGGCTTTCGGCATGCTTGTGGGCCCCAGGCTGGAGGCGGAAGTAGACTCCGTCGTCCCGGACCTGTGGATTCTACGCAGGGTAACTCAGGGCAACTCTGAGCCAAAACCCCATAAAATTTTTCGGGGCCGTTTAGGTGTGGGGCACATCCTGTTCTTGGGCGGTTTGGGGCCATGCCAGTGAGGTCTCAGAGGGTGTTTGAGTGTTTCTTGGAAATTGGGGGGGACAACTTGAGGTCTGGAGCCCGAAGCCCTCTCCGAAAGCCATGACCTGGATCTCGTCCACGATCATGGACGCCTTGTCCTTGGCCTGACCGGCCTGCAGCAAGCAGAGCTCTCGAGCCGGCAAGCTTTAACAAGATGATTACCTTTTGCCGTGACTTGTGTCGAGGTCTGCTTACGATTTCAGGGTTTGGGCTGAACGTGCTCCGGGGATTTGGGACGTAGGGCCTCGCGCATGAGCTGCGACACATAAGCAGAGAAGGTGCTGCTGGAGAAGTCCAAGGGATTCTCCTGCGCACGTGAGGCCAGAAAGCTGAGAGGTTGTTTCCGTTGTGCCGGGTGTGCCGCACCGCGTCGCAGTGCAACCCCTAAGTCCAAGCTTCAAAAATGTACTGGAAATAAATGGAGAGGTACTCCGAAGAAATCTTCAGGGAGAATGGGTTCAGCAACTCCCAACTCCCTCAACTTGAAATGCCAAGCGTTTGAACACCCTCAAAGAGCCCCTCCTTGACAAGCCAGTGGCAAAACTCTTCGTACTCAACAACGCCGTTGCCTCAGCTCCATCGTGTCCAAGGTCGGAGGACTTACGGGACGTTTGTGATTGCAGGGCTTACCAGACTTGGGCTCTCGGACTGGGTGCCCAAGTGATGGATCCCCTGTCTCAGTCCCAGGCATCCTAAAGAGGCAGGATCCGAAACTCGATAGCAACAAGGGCCCCCCAAAGAGAAATACTTCGGCCCAGTGAGCCGTTGGTGTCGATGACCCGGAGGAGGTCGTTCAAGTCACGGTCGGAGAAGTTGGGCATAATGGCCTCGGTGCGGTCAGGTGCGGTCAGTTTGGGGGATGCTTCGCTGGGCCCGAGCTCGGCTGTGAAATGTTCGGGGCCTTGAGGGTGCCTTACAACATAGTGCCTCAGGGCAATTGGAGCCGCTTAAGGGGTTGCGACGGTTGAGGGTTTAGGGAGCTGAGGCTTTCGGTTTGACTATGGTCTTGGTGTGTAGAGACTTTGGGTTTCAAACCGGGAACCCGCAACTACTCTCAAGCCCGTACTTAGCACTCCAAAGCCACCCTGAAACCCCAAAAACCTTCATCAAAGCACCTTCGAAAACCAGCGCCACTCTTCAACCCTCAGTCCCTACGTGGGCCTTCAGCACGCGGCGCAGCTCGCCCACGTCCTCGGCTTGCAGGCGAGCCGAAGCGAGCCGAAACCGGATGGGCTGAGGAGTTTGGGGCTTTGAGCTTAAGGCCTCGCGGTTGGGTTGGGGAAGGGGGAGTTTGGGGGGAGTTTTCGGGGCTGGGCTTGGGATTTGTGGGAAGCTCCGGGAAAAAAAGGTTCGCATTGGAGTCTAGAGGATGTCAGGAAGCCTTGGCCTGGTGTTGTCAAGCCCTTGCCCCAAACTTTCTATTAAAAAAAAGCTTCTTTCTAGCTGCCCTTATATTAGCATCTTCAGGCAGGCTGCAATCCAGCCAGAGCTGTCTTCATCCCAGGCCTTGAAGGCCTGCACGGGAATTTTTAGCTGGGGTGCCAGGACTCCCCACAACCCCCCAATCAACTGCAGCCCAAAAGGCCCCAAGAATAAGAACAGCTCTGGAACTCCGAACCTCTGTGGTGGTTGAGGGCTTATAGGGTACTTGGGGCACAGCGTTTCCTCCCTTTTTATTGGCTGCCACTGCGCGCAGGCAGCCGTCTCTGCGCATCCACATAGGGAGAAGCGTTCTGTTGAACAGATGCCAGGTCGAGATGCGCCTGTGTGCCCGATTTGCTATAGAAGACCCCGACGCAATGGCAATAATGCATCATGTAGCCTGCGAGGGGAGAGGGGAGGGGGGGGGACGGGGAAAGGGAGAAGGGAGAGGGAGAGAGAGGGAAAAAGACGGAGAAAAGGGGGAGAAGAGAGTTGTGCATGAAAAAGTTCTCAAGATGTGCATTGAGAGCGCAGAGGAATCGCAATTTCCAGGCTAGTCTGAAGGGCTTGTGAAGGATAAGGGGGGTTGGGGTCCTCAGGGTTTACGGAGAGCCGTGGGCACTTTTTGAGGTTTAGGATGCCAGCTCCCCCTTATTGTCGGGACCGCCGTTGAGTTTAGAGCATTCCTCTCTTGACAGATCCCAAACATGGCTCATCTCGAAGCATGGCGCCCTCAGACATTCGGCGAAGGGTTTCCATGCTCGCAGCCACTGAGCTCATGCCAACCCATCGTGATGGTGCTTAACGGCATGAAGAAATTCTGAATATACATATATATATATATGTATGTATATATATACATATGTATAGATATATATATATATATATATATTTTTCCAGAAGCGCAGCGGCAAGACCATGGAACACGTGCTCCGCGCATGGCTCAGAAGGAAAGAAGCTGGTTCTCCGGGATCAAAAACACATAGGGCACAAGCTTGGAGCGGTACCGGATTACTTCGACTTCAAAGTACTGAATTGTCATGAATGTCTCAATGGATCGCAGTCTTTCCTGCTGGCGACTCAAGCCACCACTCGTCTTTTCGACAGAGCAGGCTCGCACGGACGGGGACGTTTACGAAGAACAGGGGGGGTGTCCGTTCAACTCTACACGCGAACATACGCGAACGGCATCCTACGTGCCTACATGCACTCCATGTTTCGGAATCCTGAACGCCTGCACCGGAAACCCAGAATTCGTCCAACATGGGATGTTCAGAGCTTGAGAACTCCCCCAAACTTTTGCCTTTTGCCGCTTTCACAGCAGCCTCTCCTATGGTCGGAATTGTAGTTTTGGGGGGTTAAGTTCCGAGCAGCGTTTCAAATGAAGGGTCTCTAGGGTGTGCCGGTCAGCCCACCACACCGACAGAGCACCAGCGCAAACCACAGCAACCCACACTCAATGGAAAGAAAGAATGGCTTTGGGTTGTTTTGCGGGTTTAGAAGCCCGAAGCCCTAAAAGCCGAAGCTCCCGAATGAAAAGGAGGCAATCTGAAACCCTGAGCCCCAAAGAGACCCAACAAAACAAGCTGAAACCCCACCCCCACCCAGTTTAGTCTGATAAACCCCAAAGTAAAACGAAACCAACACTGAAGCAACCGGCTCCAAGCGAGGCGCGTTGCTTCGCGGCTCAGGATCCAAATCTTTGGGATCATGCAACTCGCATCTCCTTGGATTCATCCACTCCTACACCGTCTGGGACTGAGCCTTCTGATGAATCATGAATGTCTGCCTTCCTGGTTCGACTCATGCTGCCCCGTCGCCATACCAACACCGCCGAGTGAGCGAGCAGGGGGCTTCCGGCAGGCCTCGAGCCGATGACCCCAACAGGCCCTGGTTTACTTGGCACGGTCTGAAGTCCTAAAGGCTTAAGCCCCGGTTTGGCTAGGTCCTGGCCAAGCCGCGTTCACCAACAGAAGCATGCTCAGCCCGAAGGCGATGATCGCCAGACCGATGACGCCCCAGAACATCAGGTCGGGGCGGGTAATCTTGTTCCTGATGATGTCTCGGGTCTGAAGGTCTCTTTATATTCTTTGGAGGCCTGTGTTAATTCAGGTTTGCGGTTAGGGGGGGTTTGGGCTTAGGAGCTGAGGGTTGAAGGGCTCAAGATTTAAGTTGTGGCTGTCAGCTCGCGTCGCGTGCATCTCGGCAGGGGTTGATGGATGGTGGCACCCACAAACGCCCTAATCCTGCTTACCTGCCCTCAACCTCGAGCTCCACCTCCCAGAACCCGAAGTTCAAACGCTCTCAAATCCCAATACTTCAAAGATCCTGAAAGTCTACACCCCCTAAACCCGAAACCTAACACCCAAACTCTGCAGCCCTAAACGCCTAAAGCCTAGACAGTGGCAAAGGGGCGGCTTGATGATCGCTTTGTCAGGTCCCCGTGCCCGAGCTTCGCAGCCTTGCCCGGGGTTCTGCTATACCATAAAGCATTGGCATAGGTATTCCCATCGGGAGTTCAGGGTAGACAGGCGGGGCCCACTTTCGCTTAGCCTCTCGGGATTTCGGCTTAGGGCTTCGGATTCCGAGTTCTGGTCTTGCAGGATACGGATCGGTAGCACAACCTCCTCCACAGAGTGAGCTGCAACTTTGCTCAAAATCGATGAGCTACATTGGCTGCAGAAACACAACTGGTAGTGACCTGACCGGTCTGAACAGGAGCTCGAGACCCGCTCAGGCACGCGAGGCCCAGGGCATCTGGATCAAATTTAGGGGGCAGCGGCAGACTATGCAACATTACACACCGCTGCAGAACAGCAGGCTCGATGGACCCCAGCGAGGCTAGCCAAAAAGGCGGGCAGGCACAGCAGGCCAGAAAGAGGAGGAAAGGCACCCCTAAACCCTAAAGACTCTGAAAAACTCCTTGGGTGCAATGGTTTATGGAGCGGGCGCATCATATTGGCATTTGGTGAGGGCCTTTGGGGGTTGGGATATGCTGGGATGCCAACGATTGGGACTTGGGGTATTTTGGGCCTGGGGCATCACATAGAAAATTAAAAATATCTGGCATAATAACGACTACATTATGTCTGTTGCATTTTTTCAATCTTGTTCTATCTTATTGCATTCTTTTCCTCTTTTTGTATATGTGTAGATGGGTGCCCGAAACCTGAAGGAGTCCTAAACCCCTCCAAGCCGCCCTTGGGATCATCCCAGCACTTCTCGCAGCCTCACAGGCTTCTCGGGTTTTGGGGGGATGTCGCATTGAAGGTTGAGGATTTTGGGCTCAGGATTTGGGTTAAACGGTGATTGCCGCTGTTGACAGATCAAAGCGAAGCTAGTATGGCAGTGTAGCTATGGCCTCATGGGAGTGGTCCAAAACAACATGTGCGTCGCCAGACACATCAGCGGCAAAGGGCCGGCCAAACACACCCTCAACTACACCGTATAAGATTTCACAAGTAGATTCCAAGGATCTCCAAAAAGGGACCATAATGTTCGGACCCCCAGGCTTCGTCAAGCAGAGGCGCTTGGCGACCACGCCGGCTCCAACGGTTGGCCTGGCAAGTACTCCTCCACGCAGGACCGCAGTTCAGAGCAGTCAGGTGGTCAGGGGGTTTCGGGTTGAGGGTTTTGAACTCAGGCCTATTCGTGTGGCTAGCGGCCAACGTGTTTAAGTCCCCCCTCCCTCTCCCCCCCCGACCCCCCCCCCTCCCCGCGTCGCCTACCACAAGCCTCCGAGAACATCATCGGCCCCTCCGCTAAAGCTGTGAACCCCCGCCCCCCACACATTTAAGGACAAAGGTGCGGTTTGGGTCTATGGAGTCGCCCTCTTTTCAGTTGATGGGTCTTGAAGCAAGCAGGGCTGCCCTGCATGGATGAATCCCATCACCCAACGACTCTTCGGCGTCCTCTGTCGTTCCGCCCAAACACTGCAAAGCCTCGAGGGAAGGCTTGGGCGGTAAAGGCTCCGTTCCTTGTAACAGCACCCCTCGACTTTGTCAGCACGAGTCGAAACTCAAGGCCTTGGAGCCTGTCAAAAGGCTTAACAGGCTTAGCAGCTTAACACCCTGGGTTCTAGGAACCGCAAACCTCAAGCTGCACGTGCCAGAATCCCCAGAGCGAGATTTCCGGATAACAACAACCACAAGCCCGGACATTCGGCAAAGGCAACTCTGCAAGGCCTTGGCTCGCGGTGTCCAGAAGGTACCTTAGAAGTGGGGTTCAAAGCCTTTACACGTTTTCTTTAAGGGGTGTTCGTGTTTCGGGAAGGGCTTCTTGATCTGAGATCGCGCGGGACCTAAAGTACAGGCGCACCACTGCCGGCTTCGAAAGTCCTACAGCATGGAATGGGAACTCTTTCGGGCATGTGGTCATTCTTCCGAAAATGCCAAAGCTCATTCCCGACATTCAAAGCAAAGTGCAGGAGAAACATCGAAAGCTCATAGGTTCTCAAGCCCACATTCCCTCAACCCAGAACCTCTAACCCGAGAACCTCGAAAGTGACTGAATTTTCCCAGGCTTCCAGTGAAAGGATTCAGGGTTTGGGATTTGAGGCTACTTTAAGGGCCTCAAAACCATGAGCTGTGCAGCCGACAAGCACCTAAACCACGAATCCTCAAAGCCTCAACCCTCAGCCTAAAGTGGTCGGGGTGCGGCCATTCCACCACTTCTGCACTTCCCAGCACTTGGCACAGTCTCCTACGCGAAACCAAAGATTGGCTTAGGGCTTGGAAGGGATGCATGCCATTCTTGCAACTTGGGGGTACGAGGTTTACGACTCCAGAGTTGAAGGGTTTGGGGCGGTGCATGTGCTGAGGTTAACGGCGAAGATTCAGAATCCACTTGTTCTTCTTGAAGATTGATCGTGGCCTGGCAACCTTGGGTAAATACGGCACGCTTTGGAAACGCTGTGGCGATTTCAGCAAGCATGAAACAGAAGAAAAAGCATTACTTGCTCTGAATCTCTAAACCCCTAAAGCCCTAATCCTCAAAAACCCGAAGTTGGTTTCTGAATCGGCTGCCAGCTGCCCTGCACTTACACCAGATCCACAACCAAATCGCACCAGATCCCTGATGTCCAAAGCCTGGAACCTGAATCAATCATTCTCAACCATATCAAGCATTACATGTCGGGCCAGCTTGAGCGGTCCTGTCTTGTCATTGCGACACTTCTTGCAGTGCCCGCAAAGCCCACCGGGGCAGCACGCGCTGCATTCTGCAAAGGGTCTAAGGGTCTAAGGGTCTAAGGGTCTAAGGGTCTATATTTAATAGACTTCATGGACTAAGGGTGGAAGACCGGGAGAAGTTCATCGGCTTAGCGTGTTCCGTACGGTGATGACATGGCGTTGGGGGGGCTTGCGGTTGGTGCAAGTCGTGCTTAGCAGCTTTCATGGGGGCTACTTGGGGCGCTGGGCTACGACCCGGGGCCAAGAGAAGCCGAACCCCTCAGGCTCCAACACCCCTGAAAACTCCCAACACTCCTCACCCTTTCCTGAAAACACGAAACTAAACCCAAAGCCTCAACGACCTCAAAGACTACACATTCTTTCCGGGACATGGGTTTGATAGCAACCGAGGACTTCGAGCTTACGGATTTGAAGGGCTCTAGGCTTTAGAGCTGTTAAAAATCTTAGGGCTTATGGATCCCTGAACCTTGAACCTGCCAGCTAAGCCCCCCTCATAGAAGATGCCTGTCCCTCTGCTGAAGGAGGGCGTTGCGTCTGCGTCCTTTGTCACAAGTGGTGGGGCCAGGTGTTGGGCCTCGTGGTCTTAGGCAGCTTCGGGATCGGATGAGCACCTGGGGCCATTTGTTTGGGCTGCCAGGTCCCTGAAACCTGTAGTCACTGTAGTCCCAGCACAGACTCAAGATGGTTTAGGAGTTTAGGGCTTCAGGTTCAAGGCCCAGCCCCTCTAGCCCAAGACGGCCTTATCGATGATGATATCTGCGCAGCTGCTCCAGATCTGCTTGGTCATCTCGCAATCCTCACATTCGGCATCTGGCTTCTGGGCTCATAGGGTTTCAGGACCCGAAGCTGTGACGTTCCTACCCTGCTTTTGGGGGCTTTGGGGCTGTTGGGCACGATGGTCGTTTGTGCTCTGCTCATGTAGAGGTGCGACAGCTTTCATGTGATTCCGTACAAGGCCTCCCAACTCACGCGGAGAAACGTTTGAAAGCGATTTTGACTTGTAATGTCTGAACCGAAGCACGTAACAAATTCTCAGGCGTTCTCTCATCTTCTCTCACTCTCTTTTCCCTCTTCAAGAACAATCAATAGAAAAGCAAAAAGAAGAGTGATTGAGAACAGGGCTTTACCTCACAAGCAAGCTTCGAGCACCTAACAAAGACAGTAAGCGAGTGAACGAGGGCGACAACATGACGGCCAGAACGACTGAGAGAAGAGAATTCAGGATGCTGTAGAACAGGAAAAGGATGCAACAACGACCACTGCTAAGACCTGACTAAAGAAAAGAGATATACACGACCCCTAACAACAGTTTGTCCCCGAAGCCTGGGGTCACACTCCATAAATTCAGGCGATACGTAGAACGTCAAGGCCGAGCAGCCCACCGAAATCCGAGAACATAGTGGCCTGGGCTCTCTACTTGGCTCTGAATGCTTGGCGAGGGGCTCATGGTGTGGGAGTGGGGTGATGTCAGCCTTCAGCCACAAGAAGCCGTGAAGCAGGAGCCGAGAATGGCTTGGGTGCTGGAGGGCTGCAGAGTTGTAAAATGACTGGTAGGGCTCGTTCCTGAGGGATCCACCCGACACCAACCCAAAAGACTCAAAGGAACAGAGGGATATCAAGGCAACACCTAAGGCCCTCCAAGGCTCGACCGCCAACCTCTCAACTCAAACTTAGTGTGAGGAATTACCGGCTCAGCTGCCGTTTGGCAGATCTTCTGGAATCTGCACTAAGTCCACGATGCCGAAGTCGAAAGAGACTTCGTAGTACTCCTTCACAGGCGCGGGGGGCTTGACCACTAAGCCCTTGCAGACCTTAGGCTGCATTCCTAGCAAGGGCCGGAGGGCAGAGGAAGGCATGATTTGCCCTTTTTGTTCGACCTGGGTAGCAAGATTCCGGGTTTGGGGCTTTAGGGCTTCAGGGCTTCATAGCACGTCAGCGGTTGTGGACTTTAGGCTTCAGGTTTTGCGAAGCCGGACAGTGAACCCTCGAAACACCTGAGCCGCTTGGGAAGAGGGGTCCCCCCCACCTCGGGCTTGCAGAAAGCCTGGCCGGGGAAGTTGGTTGTGGAGTTCTTGCGCGTGGTTTCCGAGCCTTCGCGGCCTGAGGAGTTTAGGAATGAAGTTCAGGGTCTTTGGGTGGTTTCAGGGTTGGGGGTCGACTTGAGCTCTCGGAGCCTTCGGAAGCCTGTGGGTGTTTCTTGAGCTTTCGGTTTCAGTTTCTGTTTGGTGTCTGAAGGTTGAGGCTCGAGGGTTTTGGGGTTTAGGCTAAAGTTTAGGACTTCGGGGATTTAGGGCGTTTAGGGTTCAAAGGTAACGTCTATGAAGTGTAGAGACGCGGGAAAGCGCCCCAAACCCACAGGGCCTCGGGCTTCTGTGTCAGATTCCCCATGCAGCGCCCGGAGCCATAGCCATAGATCCTGCGGCCGAATGCTCCGGGAACGCGAAGAAGCCAGCGATACAAAAGGGGCAACTTCTAAGCTTCCAAGAAAAAATATGGAAAAATGGACTCAATGGATAATGTAGAGAACCGAGGGAACCGGGATTCAAGGTTGAAGACTCCAAGGCTTTTGGGGCCTCTTCGAGCTTGGGGCTTAGGGCTCCAAAGAAAAGATCTGGATGAAACTTGCTACTGGTACATGCGGATACTCGAGTGATGCCAAGCCGCCCTTTCGCAGTTCTGCCTGCCAAGATTGTCTTCGAAGGTGTGTGGACAGCGGGGCCTAAACCCTAAACATCCCTAAACCTTCCACTAAAACCCTGCTCCTAGAAGAGCCCAGAAACCTACAGAGGCACGGTGGCCTGAGCTGTGGACTTTAGGATCTTCGACGCTGAAGCTCGCACCCCAAGCCGAAAACGTCCTCTAACCAGGAAGGATAGCAACCATTTCAGGTTCAAATTGAACCGCAAGAAGAACTCCTTTGTGCTTCAGCGTTCTTTCGGTGACTCGGCCCTAAACCCTCAGCGGCTTGGGCTCTGAGGCTTTGGGGGCGATGGCTCAGGAGGGGTGAGGTTCCGGGTGTTCGGGGCAACAAGCTCAGGGCCTCCGTAGCGGTACATCTTGTCACTACCCGGCGCTGGCGTGAAGGTTGGGCCCAGGCACTTGGACCTGCACAGGGGCTGTGGGAGCGAGAAGAGGGCTTAGGAAAGCTTAGGGCGCTTGCGTCTGGAGGCTGAAACCCGGTTCGACCCCGTACTTGTAAATTCTGCCGATGCCGGACTGGAGCCATTCACAGCCCCAAAGCTCCCTTTGTCTGATCCTCATCCAGCCTGGCTCGGCCGCCGTTCTCCTGGCGAAAGGTGATGGCGTGACAAGAATGAACTGCCGCTTTCCCAGAGAGATCGCGCAAGAAAACAAGACAACAACCGCGCAGGAGGAGTGGCAGGGGAAGCCGGGCTGATCCATATCCCTTAAGCCTTTAACACTGAAATGAATAACAACTTGGGGGCTCCTTGCAACCTGGGATGGGATTCATCGTCCAGGTCGAGTTCTCGGGCAAGACTTTCCTGAGGCTTGCAAAGATGGGTTTTTCATGCTTAGGGCCACTTGAAGGCTCTCCAGGGCTTAGGGATTTGGGGGAGTTGAGGCCCTGGGGCCGAGGCCAGCTTTGGCAGTTGCATCGTAGATGCAGAAGATCGTTGCTGAAGAAACGTTTCTTCCGCACTAGCGATCCTCAACGCTGAGCCTTAAACTGCCCCGATTGGGAAGTTAGAAACGTTGGGGTATCATGAGAAGCCTGCAAGAATCCAAATCCTTGACGCTGACCCCCACTACATTCTGAAACAACAACCAGTCCCAGTCCTGGATCAAATGTCTTCATTCCCGAACGTTCGAAAACCCTGCAGAAGCCGCGGGAACGCGCAAACAAAAAGAGATATGTCACAGAACAAGCGCCCTGAAACCTGATCCTCAACAACCGTACCTCAGTCAACTTTCAGAATCCTTCTAGTCGGCAGTTGTGCACTGCATCTTCGACTTCAGTTTAAGGTTCAGAGGTACAGGATTCAGTGCAAAGTTGTTCAGCAGCCTGGTCACTTGCCACCAACGCGCTTGGCTTTGATTTCCAGGCGATTGCTCTTGTCAAATCCATTCCCAAACTGCCTGGCACTGGCAGCAACGATTCCAAATTAGATGGTTAACCACCTATGGAGCGATAATCGACGGCCGTTTAGTGCCCAGGCCCAGGTTCCCTAGCAGCGCCAGCAAGGATTGCAAAAAATGCCACCGATGATCAGGGACTTGTTCGGGCAGTATAAACCCCGAACTCCTGAACTCTTCAAAACACGGTTAAACACAAGCACCTTGCCCTTTGCTGCATGCCGGAAACAAGTGCCCAAATACGCATTCTTCCACCCGCACGGGTGCAAAGCACTCACCAAGCCATGTGATCAGGTGATCTATTTCCTGAATGTGTGTGTGTACGTACGTACGTAAAAGTAGATATGCAACGCATGCAACGTACGTACATACGTACGTCGAACGTACATACGTATGTACGCATGTACGCGCGCACGAACTGGTCTACTACAACCTCAGCACTAGCGCCGAATCACTGGATCAGCGAATCTCAAGCTGCCGAATCAGCCCCAAAGTCCCAAAGTCCCAAAGTCCCAAACATGCCAGGCCAATCAAAACGAAAACTTCTAATTCCAATGAGTCCCTCCACAAAGACAAGGCAAGCACTCGCTCAATCAGGAATCAAGAGAACGGGAAGCCCTGAAGCCCAAGCCCTAAAGCCCAACAAGATACTTGTACCCTTTCGGCCCTCACACAGGGGAGAGGTGCAGCCACTGCTTGTCGCCCACAAAGGCCAGGGGCATCTCCTGGAAGCACTCCTCCGTGAGCGCCTCAGAGGTGTTGAGCGTTGATGGGGGGCGGGGATGGAAGGGGGAGAGAATGGGGGGAGGAGAGGGGAGGTTGCGTCGCCCCAGACCTTGAAGGACCTTCTGAGAAGCCCTGACAAACATGAAGAACAAGAGAAGAAAGGGGGCACTCATAGCTGAGATTTTGGGGCAGCGGTTGAATGCTCCAAAACCTTGAACAAGCAGATCCCTCGAAGCTTCGAGCTCAGCAACCCTCAGCATTTCTTGCAGGCCTCGCTCGCAAATCACTCGGGACTTGCGGGTTGGAGGTTCCAGGTTTAGAGCAGAGCCCCAAGGTTTCACGCAGGGGCCCCCTTGGCCCCCCTTCCGTTCCTTCCAAAAACTCAAAAACGGCACAAAATGCCAGCGAGGAACCGTCATGCCCGCCGGGCAAAGCCGGTATTGATAGCCACCGCCATGGTTCGCCGCCACTCCCCAGGCGACCTCCACCTGCTAGTCTCTCTTTTCAGGCTTTTCGGGGGGCATTTGGGAATTTAGGAGGACTCCTAAGCTCATTCTCTCTTATAACTTTTTTTTTGGGGGGGGGGGGAGAGGGGGTAGGGGACTTGATGGCATGCTCCAATCCATGGCTGCCGCCCAGCAGACCATCGTGAGCTTCAAGTTCTAGTAGGCCTTAAGTTTCGGATCCCCTCGTTTGGGGGGATCGCCCATCTTCAAGTCCTGCCTATATTTCAACCCCCAACCCGAAAACCCACCTGCACCCTTCACCCTCAAACCCCCCCTCCAGATCAACAGCGCGAAGTGGCCTGAGCGCCAGGCTTCCAGACCGTCTGCTGTAGCAGGGTGGGAAGAACCTGCGGACTTTGGGGGGGGGCTTTAAAGGGGGGGTAAAGGGCAGGTTGGGGGGGGGGGGGGCTCTGGTTGTGTTAAGGGCGGGTTTGCTGGGCGGGGGCCAGATTAACAGCAAGTGCGAAGAGGGCTCCTTCTTTGTCGGGGGGGCGACTGGGGTCCTATGGTTTGGGGTCTGCCTTTCGAAACCTAATGACTGAACCCAAAGTCCAACTCTTGCAACGCTCCTGCAAAACCAAGAATCCCTCCACCTTGTCCCCCTCACCGCTCAACAATGCAGCCAAGCAGCGTTGAGGTTGGAACCGATCTCGCCGGTCTTGAAGCCCGGCGGAGGGTCCCACTGGCCTCACAAGGCCGCGGGTTTTTTGGGCCGAGGCGGCTGGAATGGCTTCAGGTGCAGCCGCACAAGAGCTGATGTGCTGAGTTCTCTGCCGCAAAGCCTTCGGAACCCCAACAGAAATCCCCTTCACTAGCAACTAGCCTCTTCAACTTTAGGATGTCGGTGGCTGTAGCGACCTGGCACATCTCCAGGCCAAGCAACCATCGGGCGCTTTGGCCCCGCCGGTGATGCCGCAAGGATCGCCCACGGGCGCCGAGCCTGCCAGCAGCAACAGCTTGAGCCTCCCCCCAAACCCTACCGAACAAAAAAACACCGAAGCCCCTGAAGCCTTGGTACCCTGTAGAGCCCTCGGCCGCCACGTGTCAGAAAGGCTTAACGGCTTAAAACTGTAAAGGCTGTCACGTTTGGTTCAAGATGCTGAAGACGGTCTGCGTGGGGTCTGGAGACATGGAAATTTACACAATGCCCTGACAAGCACTCAAACCCTGCCTGGATAGCGCCAGGGATGGTACTTAGTGTCGCCTCCATAGCCATCATCCTTGTACTGGAGGAACTCTGCATCGTGTTCTGGGCGCAACAGGTCCAAAGCACAAGATTTGAGGACACGGTGATGCCCAGAAATTCATGCCCCCAACCACTCTAAATCCTGTCCGGTGCGACCAGGAAAAACCTTTACACCATTTTTTACCTGAACCAAAACAGACCTCCCAACATACACCGTAAAGCGGAGATGATGCAGCCCAAGCTCGGAAGCTGAGTCTTCCAGAACCCCTGAACCTCTTTCATACCACACAACGCTGAATGTGAGAAAATCTGAAGAGAGATCCCAGACCATCTCCGCAACCCTTCCACACCATACTATACCCTACACAAGCTTAACCAAGCCAAAAAAGGTGCGAGTAGGCTCAGAAGAGTGTTTTCAGTGGGTCCCGCCTCAGGCCCTAAAACCAAAAAATGGCAAGCAGAGAGTCCCCAAGTCAACGTCGGCTCCGCCGGATGGTCACAGGCCTCACAGGGCGATTGTGTGTGTGGAGGTACATGATTTTAGTTCGGGGCTAGGGGCATCGGCATCGGGTCTCGAGCTCAGGGAGCTCTGCCTTCGTTGTGGCATGCTTTGGAAAGATCGCAAACCTTCTACAAGTTTCTCGTTGTAGAGTTGGGGGTCCCCATTTCAATTGCAGGCACAGGCACGTTGCCAGGCACGTGAAGCCCGGAGATCTTGGGGCAGCCGATGGTGCTGCCTGTCACTTCCGGGGCCGAAAAAAAACACTGAAGCTTTGCCTTGATGAAGCAGCGAAGCACAAAATCCAAAGATGTGTACTGTGGGCTTACGTGTGCTTCTCGAACTTGCTCCATGTGGAGGATTCATGCAACGTCCAGCAAAGGTTGAGCTTAGGTCTGCTTCTGGCGAGGATGGATCACCGTTCGCGTGTCCTCTTGTATTCAGATGGGCCTGCTTGCTGACAACTTTGCGTTGATATTTCTCTTGAAGGACAAGAGAAGTCCTCTCACTTCTTATCAAGAAACTGCAAGGCTTCTTTTGCCCATTAACATTCTAGGCAAGTTTGCACATAAGAAGGCCGCCACACAGCATAACTCCACATGGTATGTGCGCTCACCCCTTCCCCACAATCTGCACCAGTGGGGCTGAAGGCGGCCTTACAAACACAAGCCCACCAATCCTGGAAAATACCGAAAAATACCGAACTAGAAGCCAGCCAATTTTGGAGCGTCCTGAAATTGCACCAGAGAATGTAATGTTACTCAAGTTAATAAGAATTTAGCCTGTTCCAGGAGACATATGATGGGCTCCAAGTTGGAAATTTTTAGAGTTGAATAAGATCCACTTGAACGAACAATCCTGAGAAGTTGCAGCAGCAGCAGCAGCAGCAGCAGCAGCAGCAGCAGCAGCAGCTGCCGCATATGCAATGGGAAGTTCACGACTTTCTGGAGATCTCCAGATCTGAACGAATACCGAGTAAAATATGAAAAGTGTATTTCAATCCCTGCCCTTTAAGTTTTCATAGAGTCGCAAGGAGAGCAAGTTAGTTTGCAATTTGCAGCCCACCAATTGCTGGAGAGAGGGGTCGCTGAAAGGAGCGAGTCAGAACTCCTGTTCTTCGTCTTCATCAACGGGACATCTAAGGGCTTAAGAATTGCTCCGGCTTGCTGTGCTTCGGAAATGAACAGCTAACAATAATATCCAAACTCCAGGCTTTGCCATCAGGGAGTGAATGTCCAGAGTATACGAAGATGCCTTCAAAAAGAATGTTGTTGAAAGGGTCCACTGGCCATATGACCAAAACTATCATGATTCCAGGTTTGCTTGTCGAGAGGGGGGGGTGGATTTCTAAGGGTTGTGTGCCAAGTTCAGCATTTTCATGTTGATTCAAACTCGTGCTTTACCAAATCCACCGTGTGTGCAGCCTAAGATCGGCAATGAAAACCTTTGCGGTTCTACTATTCAATGCAATACACCCACTTACAAGCCTATTGATTAACAAGGAAGTTCCAAGTAAGAGATTGTAGCAATGGTTTCCTGAATCCCAATACGGCGGAGTCTGTATGGAAAATTTACCATGAACGGTTCAGTAAAACCCCTCGAGAATCGTTCATGTAAGGGATGTAGGGACCCCTGCATGAAAATTCATGTCGAATGGCAATATTGTGGAACCTGTGTGAGAACTCAGGAGAAAAGTTTCTATTCAGTCCGCGTAAAGTTTGCTTGTGTCAGAGCTGGAGGGGCTTGTGTCAGAGCTGGAGGGGCTTGCTGTTTTCGTGTGGAGGAGACGACCTTTCTGATTCATGCAGCGTATGAAGAATAAAGGACTCAACTCCTCTTGCAAAAACAGTGCCTTCGTGCCATCTCATCACAAATACGGCCCTAAGCCTTTGCGAGTATAATTCTTAGCGAGTGGCTGGCGATAGCCAATGTGTGGTGTTTCCGCTCGATCTTCAGCAAACTACACACGTGATGGAATTGCAAATCGGTCAAGAATCGAACAGAAACTGTCTCTAAGAAAAGGCCCGAAATTCGCGTGACCTATGGCGTGTTGCTGCTGAATTTCGCTTCACGCAAGTCACTTCAAAACGAGACAAAAATCTGACTTGTCATGCAGCTATTACCTACCTGATTGTCTGTCCAAGGAGATGACTGTCACGGTGGTCACAAGACGTTGCATTCTTACGCACGTTCATACACTTGAATACACAGACTTCCAACATACTACAAAATTCCTGAAAAAGAGTGTGCTCCCGGAGCCTCTGATATTCTTTGTTTCAAGTATAAAACTATATGTTATTAAAGATGTGTACTGGTCTGCAAGCACTAAGCACTGTCATATTTTGATCTTGGGGTGCATGCAGTGGGCAAAAACATAGCCCTCTCAGGGCCTTGGCTGTACCACTGGCACGCACCACCAGGACAAGTGGGCGACAGCAAGGAGAGCCCCGCACTGTTCCGCGTCGGGGGCTCGTACCTTGACTCCCGGATTGCAGTCAGTTGGGGTTGCTGCAATTTTCATGTGATTTACGGCGACGAAGGTTCGACCTGCAGAAAACCAATGCAATCCTGAACTCATGTCTCGAACCCTCTCCCAGCTGCATTGCACCGTGGCCGGCCGCGCGCCCGACCAGGAAAAGGCAGAGGCGACCGAGCGCCATGGCACAGAACGGCTGGTTATAACGTCTGCAAATCGCCCCCCGGGTCGAACCATGAACGTGTCCTGAAGCTTGGCAGCCCTGAACCTCACCACATTAACAGGCCCTAACAGGCCCTAACACTTAAAATACTTTGTTTTGTTTTCTCTACGAAAGCACCCAGCGCGAAGGCCCAGCGAGAGCCAGGTCTGTGCCGCCTTGAAGCCAAAGCTGAGGCCCAAGTAGTTGGGCTCAAGGCTGTTGTAGGGTTGAGGCTCGAATAGAAGGCTTCAGTTTCGGGATTTCGGGATTTCGGGATTTGGGTCCAGGCGGTTTGGGAGTTTAGGTCGGAGTGCAATATGGGGAGTTTCAGATGATGTGGCCGGCTCCATGTCCAGAAGCCTTTGTTGAGTCAGGTACATCGTGAGCAGACGGCCTCTCTCATATATTCGGCACCATTCCGCTTCCCAGAGACGAAGAACTCGCCAAAGAGAACGTCACCTCGCTGCGCTCATCACTGGTATTGCACCGGAGGCCGGCCCTACCAGAAAAGTGCTACACATGTTTCTTTCATTTTTTTTAGTCTCTCCTACTCCAGAGCCCGAAATCCGGGAAACCCAGACCCAGCTCGGGTCCCGACAGGAGCCGCACAAGATCTTGCCAGCCGTCATGTGCATCCCCTCCCTGGGAGGGTTTGGGGTTTAAAATTTTCTCGGTTTTCTGGGGGCAGCCGACTCAGGGTTGGAACTTCGGTCAAAATGTTGCGTCTTCCAGCACTCCTGAATCCCAACCCCGCGCCTGCTGACCTTCTGATGGCAGGAGCTACACCGTCGGCACTCTTCGTGGTAGGGATTCGGATCGTTTTTCCTGGCAGAGCTGCTTGGATGAGTTGCACGAAATGCCCAACACCAGGGATTTTACAAAGCCTGAAGCCACATGGGGCATTTGGGCCTCAAGGGGCCCTTTGGTGGTCAAACAAGGAAGCACTTGCAGCATGTTGGTCAAAGGTCGTGGGTGGGTGGGTGCATCTGGTGCTGTGCTGAGGCGAGGTGCCCTCAGAAAGACACACGCTACTGCCCAAGCTCTCTGTTGGAGCTACAGGGGGGGCTTTGCACAAGCTACCCCCAAAACTCCTCAACTCTGAGTGAGATATTCAACCAGCAGTCCTGGCATCCCGCACCTTGGTTGCAACAGGAACTGTTAGGAAGAACTTCAGGGAATGCATGCGGACGCATGGCGGATTCAGCATCGGAAGAATTCCGGGTGGCAGCTGGCCAAGGGTTGGAATGGAAAGGGATCCGAGCCACACTAAACAGTCAGCTTGCAGGGGTTTCTTGCTTCCGGGAAAAAGCTGTTCATGGACAACTAGTAACAGCAAGCACAACACAAGAGTCGAACTCCTAAACCCTAAACCCTAAAGCCTAAACCCAAAACCCTAAAAGTCTAAGCCTTGACGAGCGGCCGGTTGACCGCAGGCCTTGCAGGGCGGAGCCTTCAGGAGCTCGGCGCACCTGTTTAGGGTAGTTTCACAATGACACCCCCCATGACCTGGGCGGGCCAGGCCCCCAACCCCCCTGTGGTGCGGTGTTTCGGGGTCAGGATTGTGCAGGCATTGGGGTTCATGGATCAAGGGTTCGGGTTTAGGGGTTGGGGTTTAGGGTTTGGGGTTCAGGGTTTGGGGTGGTTGGGGACGCTATCATGGCAGAGCTGCTGCCGTTCTATGATCCCATCTTGTGGATCGTGACTTTGTTTTCTCATGCTATTTCCACCACAACCCAGCCACTCGCACAGACAACGCCCCACCCCCCCCCCCCAAAAAAAAAAAAAAAAAAAAATGAAAAAAAAAAAAAACAAGCGGGACCCTAAACCCCAACTACCATGCAACCATTAACCTTAAACACAAAGCCCTACACCCCAAGCCAATACCCTATAAACCCTGAACCCCGGTCCCTACACCCTGAACTCCTTAACCCTGAATTGCCTAAACCACTAAACCCTAAAATACCCTAAATCCTAACCCGAAACCCGCCCGATCCCACAATTTCGAATTCTTTCCACACACAGTAACAGGAGGCGTTAACAAATTTTCAGCAACTTCTGAAGTCTGAACCCCCGACCCTGAGCCTGTCACAAGCAGCTCGCCACTCTCCCGGCTTTTTCTCCACCTATGGCTGAGCTCCCAAGACGAGCCCTTACATGGGAAGGTTCCGCAGGGCGCTTAAGCAATACAGCAAGGCCAGGTGCGTCACTTTACTTCAATACTCTTCAGCGACCACATTAGGGCTCTTGGATTCCTTCAATCACACCAAGGATGTACAAAGGGGACCTCGGGAAAAGCCCTAAAGCCACAAAGCCCTGCGCAGTACATCCGACGACGAAACTAACATCCTCAAGCTCCTGGACTTTGGAAACCGCGAACATGTTGGGCTCTTTGTAGCCCTGGCATGGAGTCTTGATGGCCTCGATATATCGGCAAACGTAGCATTTAACCATCAGGCAACACCTGCGCCAGCGGCTCGAGCACAGACTTTGGAGTGGGATTCTTTGGTGCAAGAACACCATGACGAAGATTTATCTTCTCTCTTACTAAATGAATTGGGGGTCCGGGCAATCTGCCTACTTTTCTGCAAAGAACTTCCGACTTCCTTCTCGAAAGAGTCCGCAAGAGTCTCGCTCCACTAGGTTTATGAATTCTCAAACTGAGGGTTTCAGGCTGCCGAGCCGTAAGTTTTCAGTGTTTGGGTGAGTCATCAGCTCACGAGTCACCACTGGTCGAGCCTCTCCGTTGCCAACCCTTGCAAATCCCACCCCAGCCAGACAACAACAAGGCTTAAACTGGGCGTTACACACACAAACAATGCAAACCAGCAACCACTCTGCTCCCCAGAAGCCGTTGTTGCGTGGCGACTATTTCTTCAGTGATGCCAACCAAACCCCTTTTCTCTCTCTCTCTCTCTCTCTGCCTCTCTCTCCCTCTGTTACTCTCTCCCAATTTTGCAGCTCATAAACAATGATCTGACGGCCTTGTACCGAAGAACGACAAATGCTCCCAGGATCCAAGGAACAAGATTTAACGATTTGAGGTACCCCAAACCCCCCAAGAAAAGGATCTGCAAGGCTCCGCACTGAGAAGCGCTTCTCTGGCCTCTCCCGCGGCTCAGGCGACAAACGGCGACCCCCCCCGCGCCCCGGAGCCGAAGCTGCATCCGACAGAAGGACATCCGAGATACGGGCTACGAGGGTCCAAGCGTTTTAGGGTCTTCAACCCATGGAAGTTGGAATCAACAAGAACATGTTTAGCGTTTACGCATGCAGGGCCTGGAGCAACGCTTTGGCCGTAGAATCCGTAGAATGCAAGGCACGGAATGCACCATAGTGATAACGTAGTGCATCATGATTGCGAGCTCGCAAACCACGTTGCATCTGAACGGAGCGTTGTGTTTCTGCTGAAGCTGGCACTCCTAGCTCAAAACAAATGCAAATGCACTTATGTCCCTGAGCTTAAGTTAAAATAAAACAAAACATACCAAAACACAACAATATCAATCAAAGTACTCCAAAATCACAGACGTCACTCTCACATGTGCATATAGGAGGGTGCTTACGCAGCCACGCATCTGTAATTCAAAATCTTTCAAAGTGCAAGGCTCAACTCCAACTGTTGTGGCCAAGGGCCCGAAGCCCAAGCCCAGCGCAGCATCAAAGACTTTGGCGGACGGCAACGGCGATGATTGGAAGAAATTTGACATCATGATGGCACTTTGGGCTAAGCCACACAAAAAAAGGAATAAACACATTCGCCTTGTTCCATTTGGGCATGACACAGATCGGCATGAACGGGGCCGGACATGGAAGCTGAGCTGGTGATGCTGCCGCACCTCTGCGATGATCTCTTCCACTATAGCATTCAGACGGCAAAAAAATCTTTCCAGCTCTTTGCCCACGAGCCTCCAGGATGGTAACAAGTCGAGCATCCGTGAGTTCTTGCAGAGTGCAAGTGCAGGCCTGGCCTTTTCAAGGCAGTCATTCCTGATGCCTGATGCCTAGGCCAAATTCCAGACAACTTCGTAAATCCCATCCCTGCAACCCTAAATGCTGAAAGTATTATGCACTGCCCCGATTGTGGCTTAGAGCAACGACAATGGAACCTTCTCAGTGCAAATTCTACCGTTTTGACAAGATCCCAAACACGAACAATTAGGATGCTCTGGCATTGCTGTTAATACACATAAACACACAAATTCTCCAAGTTTAAACATTGCAACGTTGGCTGTTTTGGGACAAACTGGTTCTTGCGTGCTAGGACTTGGGTAGTAGCTGAAGTCGAAGGTGATCAGCAAGCAGCAAACCTGTCAAGCGCCCAACCATTTTCCAACAAGCACATGCAGCAGCACGCAAAAGCTCCAATATGTCTCGTTGAAAACACTAACTGCAAAACAAAACTGCCAGCTGGGTATGACCACAATTGCCACCATTCCCAGCTTTCTCCACCACTGCACACCATTACACACCATTACCCACCAGTTAACCACCAATACCACCATTACCCGCCATTCCACCAATACCCATCATTCCTACCATTTACCACCTAAATTGCCACCATTATCCACCCTCACCCACCGTCCTTACCCTTACCCACAACTTTGAAGAACATGACGGGGCCGCACAGGCGAGACCAAGCTTGTTGAGGACGACGACTCAAGGTCGTTAATTCAGGGTGCATGTCTGATCGTCCGCTCATGCAATGAGCTATTGTGTTTGAAATGTACATCACCCAGAAGATTCTTACGCTGTCATGTCAATGTCCCCAACAACTTGTACATCTGACAATTCACTCATGCCACTATCCAGCATGTCATGAAAGATGATCTGGGGGCCCGACCTTTTTGCACACAGATTTTTTGTAAAACGAAAAGGTCCCGACTTTCCAACACAAAGGCAGGTACGTCATTCCAGCGTCCCGGAATGATATCACAGGCTCAGATGGGTGTCTTCGTTGGCACCTGACCCATCTGGCCTCAGGCGCCCCCTGCAGTATCACAAAACCATGGGAAAAACTTCACAGAAATCATGTTCAGAAGTCACATGAAGAGTGATTCAGCACCATGCCTGACTGCAGAACGGCTGGAAGTTCGCATGTACAGCAGAAGACACAAACACCCCTTGCGGGGAGGCTATCCTACAGACACAGTTCAATCGAACGAACGCATTTGCAGCCAAAGAGGTCTGAGCCTATTTTGGAGGAGCAACAGCGTATTCCTTTTTTAAGCCCTCGCGATCGAGTAGGTATGAGTATACGCGAGTGCCATCTCGCAACATACACACCATCTCTGGTCACCCGTCAGACAGGTCGGCATTAACCTACCTGCGCCATCCACACTGTCATGATGACCAAAGCATCCAATTTTCTTCGGGCACCCGCTGCGGGAGAAAGTCCCAGCACGTTCTTAGCTGAATCCTACAAAAAGGAGTCAACCTAACAAATTGGCATTGCCGAAATCCATCAGACGTCAGGGTCACATAATGACCTGCAAAACGCCCTCCTTGATATCCAGAAGATATTGTAGGATGCCAGCAATCTTGCGCTGGTTTCGCCAAAGCAATGTGCCCACATACATCTGAATGCAGAAATGCTGTGCGACAAGCCGTCCGACTGACACTTCGGAGAGTTGACCATCCGTCAATAAGCGGTGAACGAAATCGGATCCAACAATGCTCACGAAAGTTCCATCGGTTGGCTTGACAATTGTATGATACATTCCATTGTTCCAACTGGTTGCATAATGCAGCTAAGAGATGCACGTCAACCCACCTGTCTTGATCAGTGGTGTCGGTAACACTGCAAACATGTACAGTCACCTCCGTTGATAGCCATCGCAGTAAAATAGTAAAGCAGTCTCCAAACCAGACATTCGGCGTAACCTAGCCCTGTAGAAAAACGAACCAAACAGCGGCACTCGCACACAAGCTCGGAGATCATGCACATCGTCAAAAAGATGCAAACAACAACTTTCAACCACTGACGTCCCTTTTTTTTCTTCTGGGAAGATCCGATTCGGTCGCGCAAAACAACCATCCGTGAGTGATCATTGTCGACCATGAGATGTGAACATGAAACAAGATGATTAAACAAAACCTGCAAACTCAACCACATTTACCACTCACTCCAATAAGTAGCGGCGCCACAGACGATACTGCGGCCTGACCTTGCTGGCCATCTACCGTCTTGGCCATGGGTAAGGTCGTAAACGTGGCCGAACACTGCATCAGCAACTCCGCCCGCTGCTTTGATGTGTGTATGTTGTCGAACATACACCCAGCCTAAGACGCACACCGGTCTTGTGTCCCGTTCTTTGCCACCGAACCTGCGAGCGTTCAACATGGCGGCCTCCGTGGCACTGATGTGTGACGGTTCAGTGCCATCAATGATGGGTCGGCGAATACTTGCTGTCGGGAAACGGAGCCTGCAATAGAATCCGATTGATGGTGGCCACGTTGTATCCCCGAAATCAAAGAACGACGGCCGCACCGTTTTTTGTTGCAAAATGCAGGCCGCATCCTGCACCACGGTGTTGTGCCCGGAACAGTTGAAATTGTCTGAGGGTCATCTGGAAGGTTCACGGCAAAAACCACATAGATCCCTTTGGGAGGCGGAAAGAAGCCGGGTGTTTCTTCTGCAGGTTCCAACTAGTTCCAACAGCCACCTTGCTGACAACCCCTGTTCGGAACCGAAGCCAACATGCGGCAGAATTTGTTCAACTGCTCCGTCACGTTCGGTCCATGCGCAAAATCAGCTCAGTTGTAACGGGCTTGTGCATCGGCTGACGACAACACTGCAGCTAACCAACGTTCTTGCAACTGCGCTCCTCCAAAAGGCGGGGCAGGGGAGTTGATCTCAAAGGCTGCCCTGATCCTGAACTGATCATTGAGAATGGCGGATCGGAAAAACTGCAAGAGTCGTTGCACAGCTTTCCACAACGGATGGGAAGCTTTCGTGTTGGCTGGGTCAAAATGTTCAACAACTAGGCCTGCAACCGGGTGAAGACAGTGAAAAGAAGGCCATATCACATGCTGCACGTCTGTTCTTCCTGCCAACATTGCCGGGGATCCCACATACTGAAAGCGAATATCCGGCTGATTCGGTAGCGTGGGTAATGGATGCCAGACTTCCGATGGCTCAGGAAGCGCTGGCCCACGAGCAAGCACACTGTCGGAGAACGCCGCGATGACTGTAGATGTGCCGGCTGCCTGTGAACCCAGATATGAATCGGGGAGACTTTGGTTCTGACCTGAACCGAGGCCCTGTGGATGTTGGGGCGGTCGAACTCGTACCAAGGGAGAACGGGAACGAGAGCGCTCACTGCGACGACGTCTGTTCCGATGAGAACTCGTGGAGGACGAAGCTGCTTCACAAAAAGCTTGTAGTCCGCGACTCAACACGCGCTCTGCCAGGCTGGCATCATGAATGGTCAGCGAAGTACCTCCGGCAGCCAACGTCAACAGAGACGGCGGAGGACAAGGGGGAGGGGAACGGGCCGAAGGCGCAATCGTCACATCTTGCCGATGAGCAGACAAAGTTGTCCTTGCTGTCGTTGCATCCAGCGTATCATCGGGAGGTTGGGCCCACACTGGCAAGGGAGGCTCATCTATACCAGAAGCAGGAAGAAACGAAGCAACACGACTGGGGAGGCTGGCCTCCTGTCTCGCTCTCATTTCCGTCATGGCCGCTTCCACCTCATACCCCACCCTTCGTCGAATGTAGGCTTGAAGACTGAGGTCCGGCGGACCAGGCGGGCCCGAACTCTTCGGGAACAGATTCAGCCGCTGCTCATCCAATGGCCAGTTGGACGATTGGTCTGCCATCTTCAAAATTGAGACGGCAGGAAGATATTTACCCTACGAGACACCACACTTCACAAAGCCGACACTTGATTAAGGAAACAATAAAGCGAATGCCACATCACTCAAGTTACATGCAACGCAATCATGCCCAGGTGCAAACTGCAAGTGCATACGTTTTTTCGCGCGAACTGCGACCTGCGTAACAAATTTCGGGTGATACACTGGATTTTGTCTTCGTCAAAGCCTTGTTGAATGTACCGGAGTTTGAGCAAGTGAACGTCCTGCAAGCACCTTGAAGCCGGCCACGATGCTCTCAGAATCATGTGCATTCTGGATCGAAAGCTACTAAGCAACGTCTGGAAGTTACTTGCTGATTTGGGATGAAGAAATTGCCAGGAGTCGTGCGGGGTTGTGCGAACGAAATCTGTAGGTTGGCCGCACGCACATGAAAACCCAAGAAAACGTCACCATCCTCATATTCTAACATTACAGGTGGGCCGTAAACTTCTTCGTGCAGAAATGCCTGAACTTCAGGAAATTGTTCCAAAGTCGGAGCAAGAAGACTGAGCCTGTTATCCACGTATCTTCCAATCCATCCCACCCGGGAATGTGCCAGAGGATTCAATAAGCATTTGGAAAAGTACCGATGCTCAAAGAGGGACACCACAGCATGACAAATAGCCGGTGAGAATGGACTTCCCATTGGTGCGCCGCGGACTTGCTCAAGCACTTGAGATCCAACCGTGAATAACGAAAACTTGAACGACACTTCCACAGCACGAAGAAACATGCTCATGTCCACCACATACGTCTTGGGAGCCGAAGTGCAATATCGGCCTCGAAAGAGACGTCGGCAAGCAGTGTCACCAGACATGTCAACCGTCATAAATACCCCACGCAATTCCGACTCAACATCTTCCAATGCAAGATCATATGCTTGTGCCAGCAAAATCTTGGTGGTGAGCAAGAAGCGATCCATCGGAATACTCACAAAAAATCCGGCAAGATCCTGGATGTGCAACCGTACCTGCCGATTTTCTTCAGGCACACTCTGCAATCCTGTAAAGAACTGGTGAAGAGAAGCCCATAACGAAATGGCATCGTTGTAAGTTCGAACATGCGGGCAGCTTGACCAACCAAGCCGTCCATGACTCTGGCAAGCACTGTCAGAAACTTCTTGGCAGGGTGAGCGGAAAAGCCAACAATCGGACGGCCTGCCTTCCAGTTTTTCTTATGCTTGGGCAGAATGTACGACCAAGGGAGTTTGGAACTCTTGTGTCGAAAGCGGAACCCGTACGCAAAAGCCTGCTGAACTTCAGGGGGAACGGCCTGTTCAATCTGGGCAAAGGCACAGCTGTAGTTGATGGGAACCGGAAAGAAAATTTGGGCGGAACCATACGTGTTATCCAGCATCGACCAGTACTTCTTTGGGCAAAACACATGAATATGAGCACTTTCATGATCCTTAACATGCCAGATGACTCCAGGGACCAATGCCTTCAACCGCTTGACATGACCAAAATTCCATCTGTCACCAACATTAACCGTGTGTAGCTGCCACATCGACAGCCAAACTTCGTACACATCCTGTCTTGGCAGCATCAGCAAGTTATGATGTTTTGTCCACTTGCACAGCGCATTCCAGAATACATCCCAGTGTTCGTCCATGTTGGGGAACACTGTATTGTTGGAACTCGACCCAGCCATGCATTGCAAATCCGGTGGCAGAGTCAAGAGTGTTGCACTGGAAGCGACATGCCCGTCAACTGTTTGAAATCGAGGATGGGCCTTCAGCACTTCCGTATATGTACACTGCCAGCCTGCCTCTTCCGACGAAGATTGAGCATCCCACGTCGACACAATACGCTGATGATTGAAGAGAAGATCCTTGATTTTGGGATGAGCTGTGGGTACAATCTTGGTAGCAGGAACGTGATAGGGAAGCAATCGATCCTGCGAGATATCCAAGCACTGCCCTAGGAGCTGCTTTGTTCTGCGAAGAAAAACTTTGCCTGGACACAACAGAGGAACTGCAAGTGGGACACAGTTCACTGGAACAGCCAACTGTCGGAAACGCAATACGTCAGTCAATCTTCCGCGACAACGACTTTCGTAATAAGGATCTCCAAGATGAGAGGCAATCCTGTACAGGTGATACACTGTGTCAGCATCCACATGATTGCTTCGTAAGAACTTTTGTGCCAGAAACGTTTTCAAGCCATCTGAAGCCAGATCGAACAAAACTTGCATCGCATGCACAACGGAGTCAACAATTCGAGGTGACCGGAACACCGACGGGAAGACGCCTTGAACAACCAAGCTTCTGCGACGATATCGGCGGAATTGTCTCCAAGAAATTGCCCGTCTGCGAACGCATCGAACTGGATCCAAAACCGTCCTGTCTCCATGCTTGTCCAAGGCGCATTCAACAATGGTTCCAAGAGATTGATGAAGGTTTGTTCCAACGTGTGTAGACAATGCTCAAGCGGGACATGCATCACAACCAACGGAATAGGAACATGAAAGTTGTGCTTTGTATGATGCCACCATAGACACAACTCCCCGCACACATCCTTTCCAGACCGGATCTGCTTGAACTTGCTCCATCTGGTCCATTCGCGTTCTCCCAGCGACTGAGATGAAGACCCAATGTATAGGAATTTGTGCAGCTCAGGCTGCAGAAAAACTCGACAATAAACAACTGAGGTTTTTGAGAAGAAATCCCAAGTGTAGTTGAAGCTACGAATGCGAAGCTTTTGCAACAATGGCAACTGTACAATGCCAAAATCAGCCGCATGCAACAAGCTCTTGCCTCCTGCCCACAACACCACGTCCATAATCCTTGCTCCGAATTGCATGGGGTCTTCATACAGGGCCTGGAAAAACAGGTGAGAGCCACACAACAACTGCACATCATTGCGAAGAGCTTTCCACCACTGCCGAGTACGAGACCGGCTACATTTCATATCGCCAAGCACCTGCTGTAGTCAAGCCAGCATCACCGTGCCGGCCGCCAAGATCTTAATCAACGAGCGAGCAGAGAGCTTGGCTATGTCTCTGACGGGGACATTCCATTCGGCCAACAAGTTGTCCAAACGTGCTTGTTCATTAGAAGGAAGCTTGTCATGCCACCTTTGCACATGGCTCAACCACGTCTTCAACTTCTCTTTGTTGGCCTTGGAAAGCGACAAACGATCCATCCATGCGACAACCTCCTTGTCAGATGGGCAAGGGGTCCAATTCTTCGTCAAGAAGCGTTTGGCCTGATCTGTGGGATGCCGCACAACCGAGTTCACATGACTGGCGGTGCCATACTCCAGCTCTGTTTCGTCATCAACAGAAGCAACCACATTCGCTGGACCGGAAGGAGTAACTGACTGCACAGGCACCGAGTTTGGATCTCCCTCGTTCTGCACAGCCCCGCCTGCGACACTGGAAGTTGCGTTCTGAAAGGCCTTGAGTGAATAAATTTTGTCGTCCGTCCTCATTGGTGTTCTTCATCAACTTCGACGAGCCATCGGGTGCCTTTTGGACACTCGCTCTGGGGGCGTCAGCTTCAAGTGCACCCTCTCCTGAAGCCTTGAGAAGAGAGACCGCTGGGGTGGAAGCTGACGGCATTGGAGAAACACATGGGAGAACAGCTCTCGTTGTCTGTGCACCGGGTGGAGAGACATCCGGTCGGAAGCCAGTGAGCTGCTGCTGCAAGGCCTCAACTTGTGCTTTTAGCTCTGCAACCTGACCATCCTCAGAGGACATGTCCTTGGGAGGTTTGAGCTGACTCAGAAATTGAAGGACCTTAGCTGCCAGTGCGTCCGATGCTGACACACGGTCTGCATGGTTGATGGATACTTTGTTCTGTTGCGCTACCTGACTCGCCAGAGTGTCCAAGTCCAAGTTGGCCTCTCTGATCTTGCTGAAAAGAGCATGGCAAAAAACAACCTCTGAAATGTCACGGAACCCCGCAAGGAAGCAATGTGACGAAGCCAGTAGCTATGACAGCTATGACAGCCCTGGTACAACACAGCCTGCAGCGGAATGGCATCCACAGGGCAGCCTGCAATTTGCTTTCGGTAACTCCAATCCGTCTGCTTGACCCATCTGTGCAATTGCAAATTGGCAACATGTCGAGAGTCCAAGTGTTGTGCTGTATGCATAAACTCTGCGGGAAGGATTTCGGAGGGCTCTGTGGGGTAGTGACGTGGGAGAGGGAGGGGGAGGGGAACGGTCTGACGGGAGCTAGACCCCCAGACTGGATCGGAGGTGTCGGAGGCGCAAATCCTTCCTCTCTGCGATGCATAACTGCCAGCCCTCCAACCGGATTCCAATGCATCTGTTGGGGAAGAGTCACCTTCGGAGGTGTAACATTCTGAACACCAATTGGTCGGGCCTGCTGCATCCAGCTCAACTGATTGGCACCTTGAAACAAAGCGGGCCGAGAAGGTAAGCCTTCTCGTGACCAGCTGCGCGGCGGCTGCGGGAAAGTTGGCCTCAGAGCTCGACGAGGGGTCCGATCACGATCCATCGCCAACACGCGTTGTCCTACCGTCCTGTTTTCTCCCCAAGACACGCTGCTACAAGGAGCTTGACTGAAAACACTATGATTCACAAGAAAGAAAATGGCACACATTGGTCCTTGCATGCACTCCAATCTTCACACTTACACACTCTCTATCGACAAGACAGCCGTCATTGATCGTCCAGTTGTGGGGGACAAGTCCCAGATCAGAGCACCAAAAGAAAAAGAAGAAGAGGGAAGGGAAGGGAGAAAGAAGAGACGAGGGAGCGAGTCTCATCGTCCGTAACTTTCCACTTGAACATGTCATTCCTAAAAACTTCACTCTGCTAACACATGTTTGCCCCAAATGGGCCGGCATATTTCGCCGAAAAACCGTGGGCCCTCATGCGGGAGCTCCAACGGAACACAACTTTGAAGAACATGACGGGGCCGCACAGGCGAGACCAAGCTTGTTGAGGACGACGACTCAAGGTCGTTCATTCAGGGTGCATGTCTGATCGTCCGCTCATGCAATGAGCTATTGTGTTTGAAATGTACATCACCCAGAAGATTCTTACGCTGTCATGTCAATGTCCCCAACAACTTGTACATCTGACAATTCACTCATGCCACTATCCAGCATGTCATGAAAGATGATCTGGGGGCCCGACCTTTTTGCACACAGATTCTTTGTAAAACGAAAAGGTCCCGACTTTCCAACACAAAGGCAGGTACGTCATTCCAGCATCCCGGAATGATATCACAGGCTCAGATGGGTGTCTTCGTTGGCACCAACACCACTCCAGCCAGGTCGTCAGACTTGCAAAGCTATTTTTTTGAAGTGGGCGCCTCTTTACTACGTCAGCAGCTGAGTAGGCCGGTCTTGTGGGTTGGGTCGGAAGTGAAACATAGCTAGAGCAAACAAGCAACGGCAACACGAACACCACCAGCAGCGCGAAACAACCAAACAACAAAACAAAGGACGTCCTAATTCTAAGGGTGAAACAGGCCCCTCTCAGTACACGACCAAGACGAAGTAGAGAACCCCGGCAGCACAATGCGTGGCAGGCAAGTGTGTCACGGACATGCAAAGAGTGCTCCAAAAAAGGCGCACAGTTCCCTGAGCTCGGGGGCAAATTGACGGTAAGTGCATATGGGCGGAGGCATGCAAGCAAAAGACTGGCAAATGTCGTGATCATCCAAGGACAGAGAAGGGAGCGTTCTGTGCAATGCAAACCAAAGCTGCCGCAAGGTGGATCATGCGTCTGGAAAACAGCGTGTGAGGTGGCAACTACAAGCCGCGGCCTCAAGAATCAAAGAAGACGCATGCCAGCGGACCCCCTCTGCCACACCAATTCGTGTGCGCAGACAGTTACCTTCTCGCAAGCGCCGACTAAGATGTGAACAGCTCAGAGCATCCGCATCTTCCCCCGACAGCACATTGCCCCATCAGAGAGGTAAAGTGGGCCCAACTGCACAAGCAAGATTGGTGGTTGTCGCAAGTGTAAATTCATTTTTACCAAACCTTTTAACTTTGCGGTGCATGTGAAGATAGAAGCACGTTTTTGCCGATCAATATGTTGACCTTGAACGCCGTGTATCATTCTCGACTGGCCTAAACTGCACTCGTAGGTTCCAATACACTCAAGGTGGCTCTTCCAGGTCTGGCGTGCTCGCAGGCGCCCGCAAATGTGGCAGATGCCACAGGTCCTCAGGTTCCCGTTGCAGAGCAGACTTCTCAGGTCACAGACCGTCGTGGAAGGCGTCTCAGGTGAGCAGATGTCGTCGGTTCTAACAAGGTCCTATTGCAGTGGGTCTTGTGCCAGGCGTCTCAGTTCAGCAGATGCCACAGGTCCAGGTCCTCATTGCAGCATGGACCACCGTGGGTCTGTTGCCAGGGCAGTCTGCAATGAAGGAGGTGTGAAAGGACCCCCGTTGCACGGAGTTACCGGAATAGCTAAGAGGGGGGGAAATCCCAAAACCTGCAGTCACACTGAGGGGTCCAAGTTCTTGCCAGTCAGTGCAAGCCCTTTAGTAGCATTCCCTTTAACTTAAAATGCTTCCTTACATTCACTTGCAGCGCTGCCGGGCTCTGCGAAGGTGTGTTGTTGATGAGCCTGGCCTGGCGGGCTCCTCTTGTGCAGTTCTGTGCGTGGTGGCAGTGGCGGGTGTGCAGGTTTCTGCATTTTGGGTTTAGGTTCGCTGCTTAGGTTTCTGGTCTGCCTCACGCTCCTGTTTGAAAAGTGCCTGGAACAACCGGCAAGGACTCATGCTGGAGGGGTGCTCTCAGGACCCGGCATAAAGGAAGCGCGAACCTGAAGCCCATGGGCCTACGGGAGCAGCACGCAGATAAATCGCAAACCTGAAGCCTATGGGCTCCGGACCCGGGAGCAGCAAGGAGAGAGATCTCGAGCCTGAAGCTTATTGACCTACGGGACCTGAGAGCTAGGCGGAGAGATATCACAAGCCTATCGGCTCTCACAGCCTGAGAGCAGCAGAAATGTGTATCGTCTTGCGCAAACTGCCCATTGTGACAGGTTTGCAGTCGCAAAAATCGGCCGCTGCGCGGAGCAGTTGAGTGATCACAGTATCTTTAAGTGTCTGGATGCCAAGCAATGGATGCTGCATCATTGACAGGCATCTTGGACACCTTGCCCGCAGCTTCACTGCCCGGCCAGGAGGACGCCCGCCCTCCTGCGCTGTGGCAAGTACAAGCAATGGGTAGACCTCTCAAACTGATGCCTCAAACATTTTCAGAAGGCCCAGAAATGATTAGGCCTCTCAAACTGCTGTCCCAACAGTTACCTGAAGGCCTAGAAGTGATTAGGCTTCGCAAACTGCTGCCTGGACCTTCTCTGGAGGGCTCGAGTGATTAAGCCTCTCAAACTGCTGCCTAAAACTCTCCGCAAACCCCAGCAGTGAGTAGGCCTCTCAAACTGCTGCCGAAAACTTCTCCAGAAGGCCCAGAAGTGCTTAGGCCCTGAAACGGCTGCCGGAACCTTCGCCAGAAGGCCCAGAAGGGATGTGAGGAACTGCTGCTTCAACTTATCCCAGCATGTCCAGAAGTGACTAGGCCTAGCACTTTGCTGTGAGTCCCGCATCAGGTGTAGTTACGGGGTAAACCTGCTTGAAGTGCTCTCAAAAAATCGGCCGCTGCGCGGGGCTCCGAGTTATAAGGTCCCTTGACTCTCACACTTGACGCGCGGTTGGCTGCAGACCGTTACGCAGCCTTGGGGGCCTTAAACTGCACCAGGCAAGCATGCCAAGCCGATAGGCTCCCGGTACCTGGGAAGCACATGAGCCAAGTGCCAGCCAGCAGCCTTTGGGGCTCTTGCGCCGTCTCAAAAATCGGCCGCTGCGCGGGGCTGTAAGAATATGGCCTCTTGCAAGCAGCAGGCCCGCTCTATGGCCATGGCTATGTGAGGACGCCCGGACTCACACAGCGCCGACGGCAGCATTGTGTAGCCACACCAGCCCCTTGCCTGCCCCCGCTCGTCAGAAGGGGAGGGGGCGCCTTTTCTGGCACTTTGTGTGCATTGTGCTTAGTGTGCTTGCAACTTTCTTGCCAACCCACAACAAGGAGTCCTGAGTGCTATTGCTACCCTGGCGCTTGTGTGGGGACTGTCTCTACGGACGCGTTGAGCAGTTTAGGTGACGGAGGTTCCTTGCCTTACGGCCTACCCATACTTTCGCACTGGGTTTTTGTTTCCCAGGTGTTTTGACACGCACGAATCATGACCACCCATGTTTGCCCCTGCCCAGCTGACTCTTGGCTCAGCTGGCCCTGACCTAACCCGAGTTGGGGCCGTGCATAGATCGTGAGCTTTTTTCGAGGCCGCTACGCCCATAATTGCTTTCCAGAGGTTCCAGCCCCCGGTAAGCCCGGTGTTTTCTCTCTGCCCTGCCCAGAGAGTCGCCCGCGCCCATGGCCTCGAACAGTCCCATGCCTATCTGGACAGCTCAAGATGCCTCCGACGATGCCTACTGCCGCAGCTGGCTACAGCTGATTCGCTTGCATCAACAGCGCATCGCCCTTTGGCAGCGCTCTGCGTCTCCACACGACGCGCTTGACAGCCCGCCGAAACCTCATATCGTGCACATTTTGCCTGAGGGCCCACCAACTGCCCATGCTCCCACTGGATGCCCGACCTCCTCGCTGCCTACACCTTCGCGATGCCCAGCAGCTCCGGTGACAGCCCTGCCTACGGCTCAGAGGCCGCGGAGTTTCTCTACAGCACAGGGACACTGACTGAGTATGCTCCCACTGGATGCCCGACCTACTCTCCGCCTACACCTTCGCGATGCACAGCAGCTTCGGTGACAGCCCTGCCTACGGCTCAGAGGCCGCCTTCGGAGTTCCTTTACAGGATAGGGACCTCTGGCCCAGTCGAACAACTCCCAGTGGAAGCACAACTGCCCTCGATCTTACGCTTCCTGCAAGACCTCGTGATCCACCAGCACAACCAGCTCCGAGCCCAGGAGCTCCTCTCAGGCTTGCTCGGCAACCAAGCCGAGCAACTCAGACACAGCCTTTCTGTGTGCGCTTCGCAGCTTAGTTCAGCCCTTAATGCCCTAGCCCAAGCCCAATTAGCCCATGCCCGCCTAAAGGAGGACTTCGACTCCCTGGTCTCAGACTTCTTGGCCTTCAAAATTCGGGCCGAGGCCGCACTTCGCCACCTTAGTGCCACAATCGAGCCCTTTCCAGCACAGCTAAACAGAACCAAGCGCATGGCAGCCCTGCCCTATAACGCCCACCTCGCCACCCTAAGAACCTTTCAGGTGCCCGCGGATCAGTGGTCCGAAGCAAACCCCCTTGCCAGGACACGCCGTGAAGTCTTTAGCCTAGAAGATCGAGTCAACCGCCTCGAACGCAACCTGCCCCCCTAAACCCCGCCCAACATGCCCGCCCAGGTGATGTTCCGGCAGCTCCTTTTGGCTTCAAGTCCACCTCCTCGACAGCCAACCTCTGCCCAGTCGCCTGCCCATGGCAGGCCCAGATTACACCGAGTGCCCATGGAACACGGATCCGTGGAGCTGCACGGAGGACAGCAGCGACACGGCCCCAGAACCGACTGCCTCTTCCGCCCATGAAGACTTCTTCCACAGCCATGCCCTTTCGCGGCTTAGCCTAACACCCGCCGCCGTGCCGCCTACAGTGCCTGTACCTCAGCCCAAGGCCCCGCCGCCTCAGCACCTGCGGAGCAATGCTGCACAGGTTTTGCCTCCCCTGCCTGCGGGGCCCCGCCACGGGGTCAATACGCTGTTTACGACACCCATGCGCACCTTTTGCACTCGGTACCAGAACGCCCGCTGCCGCAGACAGTGTTCGTTGCACATGACGCCCCTGCAGCGCACACATGCCCATGCCTTTGCGACGGCCTGCCTGTTGCGGCACTCCTGCCGCCTCATTATGCCGTCGAGCCATGCCTCTTCAGACGGCTCCAGCACATCCGCCTCGGATTTTTAACCCACCACACAGGCCGCCTCAGACAGACTGGTGCCCCAGCCCTCTTTTTTGCCTTCCTGGTTGAGCCGTAAGACCCTCCTCACCCCGCCGCCAGGTACTTGGTCGACCTCGCCTACTAGGACATCTTTTTCGGCCCCGAGCTTACATTCTTGAATTAGAACACTCCGCACTCACGGCCAGACTGCCCCAGCAATTTTAGACAGGTTGCCTTAGAGCCTATGCCCGCGTGCCCGCCCACGTCTTTCCGGAGTGAGTACGCATGTGTGCCCTGTGTCCCTGCATAATCCAGGTACATTGCCTCCGCCCTAGCCCGACAACGTTCCGAGGCCTGCCTTCTGTCTGAGAGCTGCACATGCTTGCTTGACTTGTCGTTAGCTACATGCCGCATGCCGTTGGGTGACTTCTCCAGCCTTTCTTCTCTGAGCGCTCCCTCTCAAGCCTTCAGCCTTTCTTTCGTGCCCTATCCTTGTGTATCAGCCGCACCGGATTCCGCTCTCGCCCAGTTTGCCGCACTCTGGCCTGCTGGCCCGCCCACACCAGCCGAGCCGCCCGCCACCTCGGCATCGTAGCCTGCCCCAGCCTCCACCACCGGAGCCCGCCGACGACCCGGCGCCCGGTCAACACGCCGCCGACGAAGGCCCAACAGACAGCGACACCGACCTCCTCGGCCTAAACTCAGATAAGGGGGACGCCCAGGAGCCTCGCAAGCCCGCCTACCGTGAACCCGGCCGCAGGCCTTCTGCTTTGGGGCGCTGCCCACCGCAGACAGGCTGCCCGCCTGCCCACGCCTATGCATCCCCGAGCCGCCCGACAAGCGCTATCGCGGTTGCACCATTGTGCCCAGTGTCTGCCTCCCAGACACTTTCCGACTTGCCCAGGAGGACACCCGCCTCAACAACATGGACCACAACAAACGCCTACGCTGTGCCAGGCCTTGCAGCACACAACCCTTTTGCCCCTTTGGCCTAGTGTGCGCCCAGAACATTGACGAGCCCGATTCTGACCGGCACGACCGCCATCAATGCAGCCGCTGCCACGAATTCGACCGGCACAGAGAGTCGCCTTGGGGGCACTTCGCCAAGCCCTAGAAGCCCATGCCGGCACGCCTAGTTTTTGCCCAAATTTAGGGCATAAGTTTTTCACCGTGCCTGCCCAGATCGCCCATTTGCCCGCAGTTCGCAAAAGAGCCTTTGTTGCCAGGGTTTTCGAACAGGCCCCCCCCTTTGCCCTTGGTCCTGCTACCCACTGCCCCCTGGCCAGGTGCAGCTCCTCTTCGACAGCTTCGACATGGACAAAGTGAAGGGAAAAAAGTGTTCTCGCACTGCCCGCTTGCTTGCCATGCCTAGGGTTTGACACGCCTGGAGTCATTGCACACTGTCTTGTTGCACATGCCTCGTTTCGGTTACCGCAGCCGTTCTTCGCCAGCCCTGAATTGCATTATGTCAGATGCTCTGGTAAGCACGCGCCGGTCGCCACCGCAGCCTCAAAACAGGGCATTCCGCACTGGGAGCCCATAGACATAGCCATTGACGAGGCCCACGACATACTGTCAGACGCCTTTTTCGCTCGCCTGCTCCGCCTAGCCTGGTCCGGACGCATAGCCCTCCGTGGCGGCCCCGCCTTGCCGGAATACTCCATACTCAAACTTGCACCCGGAGGCCCTCCTCCATGCCGCACGCCTGAACATCTCAATGGCCTGCCCCCTGACAGCCCGGCGCTCGCCCGCCGCGCGGCGGAGAGCCGCCTTATTCACACCAGCTCTGTCGAGCAGTGGCAGCCTCGGGGGGCACATGGGTCCTGGAGAACCCCGCCTTCCAGCATGGCCTGGCTGGAGCCCTCGTGCCAGCTCCTGCACGCCTGGGCAGCCCATGTTGCCTCAGTGGCTGCCTGTGCTTTTGGGGTGACTTGGTCCAAATCTTGGGCCTTCGCATCCAACAGCCCCCACATTAGAGGGGTGCAGCAAAACTGCGCCCATGCTTTCAAGCACCCCTCTCTGCGTGACAAGCGGGACAAATCTGGCCCAGCACAGCCGAATATCCAGCAGCGCTAGCTTGCAGCCTGCTTCAAGCTTTCCGACACGCCGCACTCATTGACCAAATGCAAGCCTGGTGTCTGCAGGACGACCGCCACAAGCGTATCGCTGCACACATTGCCCAAAGCAAGCCTGAACACCCCCTCTCGGCGGAGGAGCAGAAGTCGCTGCTGGAAATGGCGGCGGCTAGCCTGAATCTGCCACCGCAATCAGCCGCCGCCATTGAAATCCAGCCATTTCGCCTCGGCTCCTCTCGCACCTAGCCTGCATCACACAAGAGAAAGACAAGCACCTGCCTACGGTCTTGGCCCAAGAGGTGCCCACTGGCGTTTTTGAGCCCATCACCGTGGAAAGCAAGAAGCCCGCGCCCAGTGGCCCAAAGGCATAGCTATAGGCAAGCTTACTTAACGTGGTCCAAGCCAATGGCAAGGACCCCCGCATGCTGGCCAGTCCCAAACAGCAACTCTTCTTCCTGCTGCGTTGTCTCCGGTGGCACAGGAATCTCAGCGGCTACGGACTGCTGGACTTGCCAGGAGACTCTGCCCTGTGGGCTAAAACAAAAGCGCGGCCATGGCGTTCTACGAGCGGACTAGTTCCGGCAGCTCCGCCACCATGTGAAAAGCAGAGCGCTCGCAGATCTTTTCGAAGTTGCACTTGAGCCAAAACACCGTAGTCCATGCTAACAGAAAGCTGTCTTTAAGCTCAGGTCTTAAGGCTCACGAATTCCATTTCAAATTTTGCTACACAAAGAAGGAAAGCAAAATAAACATGCAAAACCTTTGGACTTTGAGTCTGTCTTGAAACCAACAGCATGCACTTACCATGTCTTCGTCAGGTTTCCAACTTACACGTAACGGTACGAACGACGTGGAGTGAGTTACTGCAAAGGTCTGTTCCTCAGAGCTTTACACGCACTGCTTCAAGGCTTTGCAAAGCAAGCTTTTAAGACTCATCAGAACCAAACGTTATGTCATGCCAAAATATGCCAAAACAATTTCTTGCGATGCCAAAACAAACCTCTTGCTCGATATGACTGTGCTTAAGGGCCCACACGCCAAGCGACGTTGATTCCCTGCACAGGCTTAGGTTCGAAGCGGCAAGTTTACCGCAGTAACGGGGAAGTTTGACCAGCTGGGTCATCCGCTAGCGGTGAACGCAGACGAATGAGGCGGAGGGACGAAGTGGATGATCTCCGACCGTATAGACGTCATATGTGCTCTCGTCAAGAGGCGTAACGCAGAAGAACACACCAGCATGCAGCATGCTCCCCAGTAGGGACAGCGAAGAACCGCTCCCCCCTCAACCCTTCCAAGAGAAGCCGGAGCCAGTTCGTATTAACCGACGCCAGACAGACAACAGACTGGATAGCCAATTGGCTCCAGTAGAGCATGTGCCACGGAAATCTGGTCCTCCCGAGACCTGGCCAATATCCATTTCTGTTTTACACCATTCTAGCCACGATTGGGAGGCGACAGCAAGCAAGGCGTGGTATGGACGCACTGCACTGGTAAGGCAAGTACTACCCCTCCTCACCTTCTGGCTGCATGCTCAAATACACAATGTGCCTGATGGAGTATCCCCCCTCAATCTGACGATCGACTCCATGTTGCCAGTGCTGAAATATTAATTGCGCGCTTTGAGTTCTTGGATTTCTTTCCGCTGATCGCCCACCAGGCCCGCCTTTCCCCTATCAAACGGATGTTCTTCTTACCCCCCCGATAGAGGCGCGACCCAGCGCGCGCGAGGTGCGTTTTCCAACCCCTCTCTGACGCGGCCCATGGGGAAATTGCATTGAAAGGCACATCCGCCACCAACACCTCTTCGAGCGTCAACGGAACGTCCCCGAAACGAACCTCCAGATCGACAACGGATAGAGTGTCACATTCCGATCATGATACTTCGTGACTCGAAATCCAGAGATGTGGCTTGAAGAGACTATGTGGACCGAGACGATGAAGTCGGATGGGCTCACGCATCCTCAACTGTTGTTCAAAGCACTTGAGGCTCTTTGTAAGCTCCCAAGACTGGGCATTTCCGTGAAGGGCTACATACTGCGCCTGGTGCGACACGGCCTGCAGCAGCAGTCGCTTCTGGCGATGCCGTCCTCTAAATGTCGGATGATGTCCATGGGCTTCTTGAGGTGGCCGCACTTAGCATGGATCTTCATGCATACCTCTCGCACGTCGACCGCCTCCATTCGGAACACTGTCGAGTAGTTTATGTGGATGGCGCGAACTGCCTTGTAAGCCGGTCTAAAACGATTTAGGGTTCGTTCCAGACCCTTGAACTTGAAACCACTAGCGGGCACTTTTGCTGGGACTCGGTCTGTTCAGCAGTCCCTTGAGCCTTGTTGGCAGCAGTGAAACGACAAGGAAAATTACTTCTACAGGGGGGCACATGGCTAACCGAAAAGTTTGTTACCCCCTCTCCGAGTTACACTTCATTGCCTCACACTTCTCATCGCAATTAAGTTCACTCGGATGCAAACTCCTCATCGCTCACTTCGGTCACCCTTTTCCTTTAAACACATCGTGGTGCACACTTCTTTTGTTGGTGTGAAACGTGAAACGAAGAAACTACGCTGCTACTGGTAGCCTCTCTCACTTCTCTTCAAACACATACACAGACGGCTTTTTCAAGACTTCGTCCATAGGTGCGATCTTGCACCTTTAGTTTATTGTCATTTCGGACATCTTTCTCTTCCAAGCCCCCTCAGGGCTTCACTTCTTCTTTTCACCTTCCTCTTTGGGCTTCTTCCCTTTTCCTTTTCCATCTCCTTTTCTGAACTTCTTTCTTGTTCTCGTCAAGCAACTTTGCGTACTCGGCCCTAATCTCCTTCTCGTTTTCACGAAAGTACTTCCTGAACTGGGCCTTTGTTCTCTCTGTTCCATCCTCGTTCTTCACATTCAACCACGGGGTGTATTTCCCATTCTTGTCGTAGGAATACCCTGCGTCCCAACACATCATGTAGCTGTGGCCGTGTCGGGAACACAGAATGCAAAGCTTCTTCTTTTTGTCTTCCTCCTCGTCGGTCTCTTCTTCGATGTTCAAAACGAACTTCCCTTCCAGGTTCTCCTGTCCTTTCTCGCTTTTCAACTTCTGGAAGTCACTTTCCAACTTCTTGTTGGTCTCCGACAAACCTTTGATGCTCTTCTTCAAGGTCTTATTCTCCTCTTTCATGCTCTTCGCTTTCTCTTCATCCATGGATCCAACGCTTTCACGCTTCCTCTTTCGGAGCATCTCCAATTCTCCTTTCATCGCTTCCATCTCTTTCTCGTTCTCTTCCTTTTTCTTCTTGAGCTTCTCGTTTTGCTCTTGAACTTCCTGAAGCTCAATTTCCACCTTCTGCTTTCCCAATCGCAAATCCATGAGCTCTTCCTTGATTGCGACGTCCACCTTTGGGTTCAAAAGCGGCGGCCTTTCTTCCTTCTCGTACTTTCGAAGCTCTTTTCTCTTTTCACCCAGCTCTCGCAACGCTTCGGCCAGCTTTGGCCTCAACTCATCCATCTCCTTTTCCAACTCTTCTTCATGCTCCAAAATCTCATCAGCTTGGGCTTCGATCGCTTCACAATCCTTCTTGCTCTTTTCCAACTCATCCTCCAACTTGTCCCACAGCTCGGACAAATTCTCTTTTTCTCGTACCTTGACCGCTCGGTACACTTTCGCCTCCTCGTACCTTTCCGAGGTCGAGGTAAACGCTCTTCGGGCCTCATCCAGCTTCTCCTTTTTCTCCGTCATTTTCCCCAAGAGCTCTTTCACATTTTTCTCTTCTTCGAGCACCTCTTTCTTCGCTGTCTCCTTGAGAATCTCTTGTACATCTTCCTCCTCGCTCGAGGTCTCTTCTTTTTCACCTCCATCTTTCTTCTCTTGGGACTCCTCGCTGCTTCTCTTCGCTTTTCTCTTGGGACTCCTCGTCGGACTCTTCTTCCAGACTCTCTTTCTCTTCTGGCTGCTTCTCTTCTTTCTTGTCGAAGATCCCTTTCCTTCTCTTCTTTGCTGCTTCCTGGAGCTCTAGCAGCTCGACCTTTCTCTTTTCGACTTCTTTCTCCTCGCTTCCAGCGCTGCTTCCAGGTTTCTCTTTAACTCCATACTTCTCATCCAACTCTTTCACCTTTTCCCCAAGCAACACCAGGTTCTCTCTTGGCCCCGAGCGGCAGAGCTTTAAAGCTTTGTTCAAAAGCTCAACTGCCTCAAGGGATCTTGCGTTCATAATCATCTCCTTGAGGGCTGCCTCGTGAGCTTTCACTGCCGCCTCTTCGGTCGCTTCTAAAGCGCTTGGCTGGGCCTCCATCTTTTCTTTTTCTCTCTTTTTCTTTTCCACCTGGCCTTCTCTTTTGCTTGAGCTGAAAACGGCTGCGGACACGCACAACTTCTCTCTAGCGTACTCTCCAAGCACCGGACTACAAACCATGAAAAGCAACATCATGACCATGATTCCCGTGAACATGTAAAATCCAAAACTCAACTCTTTCTTTTCACTTTTCAACCCTTCACTTCCTTGAACCATTAACATCATCACGATTCTCCTCAGATACTTCTTCGGGATCTTGAACTCCGAGGCTCCCTTGGGCTCCCTGCTTTCTTCTCCTGTTCTCACGCCCATTTTTTCTAAACACTTCACAACCAAACTTCTTGTCAACGCCTTTGTTCCTACGTCCGAGGGGTTTTCGGTTCCTTTGATTGCTTTCACTTTCAGGCCTCGTCCGGTGAGTTGTTGAACCCACAACAATCCGGCATCAACGTGCCTCGTTCTTCCAAAACCTTTCTTCATGAGGATTGCTCGGGCGCTACTTGAATCCATGTGGATCCTCATTTCCGGCTTGATCTTCAGAACTCTTTCCAGCAAATTCTGGAGAAAAACTCCTTCACTCAAACCTCCAACGGCTGCAACCAATTCGCTTTCGCAGCTGCTCAAAGCTGTCGCTTTTTGCTTTCTTGCATGAAAATGGACCAAATTTCCATTCACAAAGATCAATGCACAACTCGTTGATTGTCGCGTCTCTCTATCAGTCGCCCAATCGGCGTCGGTCACAACCTCGATCAAACTCTTCGCGGTAAACACGTCTCCGCTTTTCTCGTCGAAACGCATTTCTTCTTCGATTTCATTTCTCTCCAGGAAACTCTTCCCAGGGTGCGACTCCATGTGTTCGATCACATAGTGTGACGTAGCTTTCACATACTTTGCCACATGCCTCAACACTGCGAGGTCACCTCTTGTCGGTGTCGCCAACTTTCCAGACAGCCACTTCGTCGCAAACCCTAGGTCGGGTCGCTCGGGGGTCATGTACAACAGGATCCCCACACAAGACCTATACAGATGGTGCTCTTCCGCGTTCAGCGGGGTCTCATCTTTCATCGATCTCCCATAGTCTGTTGGAAACGGAAGTTTCTTTGGATGTGCTTTTCCGAGCCCTAAAAGCTCTTCCAATCTCTCCAGATACTTTCCGTCCATCCGGATCTCAATTCCTCCGGGTATCCCGAGGAAAGTTCGCTTCAAGAAGGTACACTTGCCTTCTCCAACTTTTACTGGTCCTTCCAGCTTGATTTTCAACTTGTGTTTCAGCAGCAGTGAAACCACTGCATTGTTCTCTTCGGGCTTTCCGAACACTTCCAGATCATCCACATGTGTGCTCATCAAAGTTCCTCCTTCACTTCCGCTCGGTAACTTGTAGAAGAAACTTGGTAACCCGATATCCGAAGTCATTTTCTCTTCTTCCAAGATCTTCCTCAGATGCTCGAACCAGTCACTGCTTCCGGTTCGCTGACCGGGTAAGGTAAACTCCAGCTTGTACCATTTTCCTCCCAGGCTAACCACTGTGTACTCCTTCTGGGGTACCTGAAGATACGCGTCAGAGATGTCAATCGAGATCATCTCATAGCCTGGTGAACTTGCACAAAGCGCAGAAAGCAATTTAATGCTTGAGCTTATGCTCGTCGGGGAGTACAGGGCTGTGAGGTCATAATCCGTCAACCAACGGTATTCTCGTGCAACCAACCTTGCACGTCTTTTCCACTGGCCCTGCCTGTGTCTCCAGTCTAGGACGTACTTCGTGCTCAACTGCTTTGGCGCTTTACCTTCTGGCGTGGGCACTGGCTCTCCTTTTTCATCAAGCACAGCTTCTGTGAGCACTTTCATCTCCAAGAGTCTCTCTATCTCAGTTCTTTCGGATTTCGCATCGACCTTTTCCAAGTCCTCTCTGTCGAGCTTTGGTGGCCCATCGTCATACTCATGGGACCATGTCATTCGTAAGTCTTCGCTTGACTCCTCGGTCTTCTCACTCCATTTTTCTTGCCACTCTTTTGTCTCTTCAAGGAACATCTTTGTCTCTTCCAGATCAAGGAGCTCATCTCCGTGTTCCTCAGGCTCTTCACTCTTTTCAAATCTTCTAATGTGGTAGTGAACCACTTCTGCACTCACCCTTGAGGAACTTCCGCTTGCCTCTCCAACCTTTGGCGCTTTTCCGCTCCTTTCTTCCACTTCTCCTGTGCCTTCGTCCAGCTTCGGACCTTTCTTTGGTGACTCTTCTGCATCCTCCAACGCTTCTCTTGTGTCTCTTTTCATTGCTTCTTGTCTCAACGTTTCCAGTGAGGTCTCATCTGGGAACAGCTCCTCTTCAGCTTTTCTCTTTCCTTTCACTTCTCCGGGGTCTTCGTCACTTTCTTCACCTGCACTTCCAATTCCTCCTTCAGACATTGGATCTGACCCTGGAGGGCTGTTACTCGAGGAACTCTTTGAACTCTGTTTTCCGCCTGAACTTGACTGCGGCCTCGCTTCACTTTCTTTCTCCTTCCCTTCTCTTGGGGCTTCTAGCGGGGGAAGCTCAGGTTCCTCTAAGGGCAAAACCCTTCTCTTCCTTTGTCTCAGTGTTTTGAGCTGATGATCCCACGGGGCTCCCACAGCTATCTGCAATAGCTCGGGCTGATATGCATCTGCACATCTTCTCATTGTTCTTGCTTTGATCACTCCTCGACTTGTTCCGACTAAGTTGAGGTTGCTCGCGTAGTCCTTTCCAAGGAACACTCCTTTTTCCCATGGTTCTCCCTTCTCTTGGGCTTTCGGCAACGCTTTAGCAATGATCGCTGATCCAAAGGGTGCAAGCTTCCCTTTGTACGTTCTGTCCACAGTTGCCTCAAAGGCTGTTCGTCCATCTCTTCCCACATGATACCGATTTTGCAGCCATGCCGCATGTCTAAACGCCCAACTATACAGTGGGACATCGGAACCAATCTTTGTTCCACTTCTTTGCTCTACGGTCGCGAGTAAAGTCTTCGCCAATTTCCTCACTGTCTGGATATACCGCTCAACGGTCAGTCCTTGGTGCTCGCCTGGAGCGCTGTCTTGTAGCTCCGTCTTCAAGTCATGTCTTGCTCGCACGGCTTGAACTCCTTTCCGAATGGCAAGCATTGCAGGCTCTGTGTCTGTTCTCAGCACGACGTCACTGTATCCCAACAGTGCAAGAACTCGTGTGACTTCCGCCACTGCGTGGTTGATAACGGCATCTCCTCCTTTTGTTGGCACTGCGACGGCCAAAAGAAACTTCGTTTCAGAATCAACTCCCACCAGCTGAATCGCTAATGGATCTTTTTCTCCTTCTTCTCCTTGGGTTCCTGTGAACATAAAGTCCAAACTAAACACTGGTCGCTGAGGCTTCTCCGTACTTTCGTCAAAGTTGTCCTCCCGACTCTTTGCTGCCTGACAGGCTTCACACCATGATGCCCGAGGCAGGTGCGTCAACTCATGCTTCTCGATCTCTTCCTGGCTCGGGAGCGCAGGTAGTGCTTCTGGGATAGGATCTCTTTCAAACTCTTTTCTGATGTCCTCTGAGATTTGCACTGTCGCCTTCAGCTTGTTCGTCGCCACCTCTTTCTTTAGTCTCTGCCACAGGACTCCTTTCGAGCCGTTCTTTGACAAATACAAGTACTTGCAAGCTTCCTTCATCTCCTTCAGTTCGCTTGTCGGGGTGATCCTCAGAGGTCCAATAAGCATTACTTCTGTCTCGTCTTCCGGGAGTACCGGAATGCCTTTGCTTCGATGCTCTTTCTTTTCCTCTTGTCTCGGAACCACCGCTTCGGTTGTCTCTCCTGTTTCCATGGGCTGATTTTCTCCTCCAAACTCTTTTTCTCTCTCTTTCAGTCCTTCAAAGCTTCCATAAGCATTGGGCTCTTTGATCTCTTTCTCCAGCAAGGTGATCATCACTTCAAACCTCTCGTTTGGGGCTCTTCCAAGAGATACGTTCTCTCTATCCTTCCACTCCTCCGAGCACTCAAAGAACTCCAGAGAATTCCAGTCTACCTCGTTCAGTGGAGAAACTGCGCCTCCTTTTCTTTCAAGCTTCCCCAAGAGGGTTGTTCGATACGGGAAATAGTCACCTTCGCTTCCTTCTCCGTCATACATGTGGTTCGGGAAATGACCGGTGGGGTCGAATGTTCTTGTCACATCCCAGTCAAACCGCGCCGGAGTTCCATCTTCCAGCACGAACCAGGAATCTCCAATCTCATTGTGCTGGAGCTCTCTCTTAAGATTCTCTTCCAGCCTTACAGGTTGCACCTTCATCTCTTCAGTCACAACACGACTGATACTCATTATCGCCATTGAAGAATTTCTCTTGAAGTGCAATGGAACTCGAACAGTTCCTTTCTTCAGCCACAACTTTCCATCTTCGCTTACAGTTCCCCAACCAAGCTTCCACATCTTCCCAATCGAGAACAGTGGTTGGGTAACGTTGCCACAAACTGCAGTGTCTGTGATAACCAACTTCTTTCCTGACTCTTTCCAGAAAACGAACTTCACTTGCTGCCTCACAGGCAGTGTTGGAATAACTCTTCCCTGTGCATCTTTCAGTCGGTACTCGAAAGTCGAAGGTTCTCCGACCTCTTCTGCCCAATCCATAGGCAACACATGACAGTCCGCACCGCTGTCAAGCACAACTTCGCACGACTCAACCTCTTTGCAAACGTTCTTCACAGTCTTCTCATCTTGTAGCGTTCTCACTTCGCCAACTTCTTCGCCTGTTTGCTTCGAATCGTACCACTCCATCAACTCATCGTGAGTGTCTATCTCACCTTCATCGCTCTCTTCATCTCCCAGGGTGAGATCGAACTCTTCGAGTCTCCTCACTTCCAACTCATTCATTCTCCCGCTCACTTCATTCAAGTCAAGCTCCTCATCCTGGTCTTCCACCTCTTCAACTCTTCGAACCATTCTCGCAGCAGAGGCAGTGATGACTCTCACTTGTCCACTCTCGTCGTTGTTCGCTCTCGCATTGCTCCCAGAGCTTCGGTCACCTTGACCTTGAGTCTCTTCTTCTTCCACGTATCTCACCTTTCCTTTTCCTCCTTTACCTTTATCTCCTTTCTGCCAACAATCCGTGGCTCGATGTCCTGGCTTGCCACAGATGTAGCAACTTCCTTGAAACTTCGTTGACCCGTAGCCACCTTCCACCGCGCGAACTCCCTTGTTTCTGTCTTTTCCTTTTCCTTTGGACTCTTTGCCAGTATCCCATTTTCCTTTTCCTTTTCCTTTGTTGGTAAATCTTCCTTTTCCAAAGGACTTTCCTCCTTTCTCTCCTTTACCTTTTCCTTTGTTCCTTTCCTTTCCATACTTCCCTTTGTCTCCTTTGTAACCTCCTTTCACTCGATCCACTTCCATCACTTGAGGTCCGTTGTACGGCGTATGCTTTGTTGGTCCTTCCATGCTGAAGGACTGCAAGATGTTCTCTGCATTCCAAGACTGCGTGCTCCTCTCGTACTCGAGCAACTTCCTTCGGATGTCCGTGTAACTCGTAGTAGGACTAAGTCCAACCAGAATATGCTTTCTCAACTCATTCGGCAATCCTTTCAGCACCGTGCCGATCTTGAGGTTCTCATCATACCTCGCTCCTGAAACTTTCTCGTATTCACCCACCAGCTTCTCGTAGGTGAGCAGGTAGTCCAGGATGGAAGTTCCCTTGGTCATCGCTGGGAAACTAACGAGGGCCTGAGCCATTGCCAGTCCTCTTGTTCTGCTCGACGGCTCCAACTCCTGAAACAACTTCTTCCACACACTGTAGCCATCCTGACTTCCTTCAGACTTCAACAACTTCAGAGGACGATTCCTCAGATATGAAGCCAAAATCGCATAGAGCTTGATGCTCCTCTCTTTCTCTTCTTGCGAATACAGAGCCGGATTCAAAGGTCCTGACTCTACCCTAACCAACTCTTCGGCATACTTAGGATCTACAAATCCTACAAACACCCTGAAGCTAAAACTCCAGTCTGGCCATTGTGAAACTTCTTCCTCTAAATTCTTTGGAGCAAACACTTCTGGACTCTTTACCAGCTTTGCTGCTGAGTCATAACTCCTCTGGCCTGATCCTGCAGATCCTGCAGCTCCAGCCAAAGCATTGGCTGCTGCGGCCAAACTTCCCATCACTTCTTGAAACGATGCTCCCCCGAGACCTGGGGGCAATCCTCCTCCAGCTGGCCTAGCCATTGGAGTATCGCTTGGAGTGTCTCCTCCATGCTCTTGAGCTCCTGCTCCAGCAGGATCTCCTTCTTGCATCACACTTTTCTTCTCTTTCTCACTTCCAGGCTCCTCTCAGCCTCGCTTACAGTCTCCCTTAAGGAGCTCGCTTGGCAGCTGGCCCAAGGCTCTTTTGGACTTCAGTCCTCGCTCCTCCAGAGCGCTTTCTTGGGCTCACTTTGAACCAAAGGTCTAGGCCTTCAGCTCCGCTACCATAAAACGATTTAGGGTTCGTTCCAGACCCTTGAACTTGAAACCACTAGCGGGCACTTTTGCTGGGACTCGGTCTGTTCAGCAGTCCCTTGAGCCTTGTTGGCAGCAGTGAAACGACAAGGAAAATTACTTCTACAGGGGGGCACATGGCTAACCGAAAAGTTTGTTACGGTCGCAGACATGTTCTGTCCTTGCTGCAGCTTCGAAGCAACTCCAGGTTCCCACTTGGCCAAACTTTGCAAAAGCAGATTCACTGACCGTGCTGCGGTGCTGGCAAACGGTCCTGTTGGATCTTATCCTTTACACCTTGCAGAGTCGAAGCTCGTTCACGCAGGCCTTATCTTGCAGCGCCAACCATAAACTCAGCGTCTCCAAGAAACCATGCCAAGCCTTGATTCTTGCATTCTGTCTCCACTCATCTCTTGATGGGCTGTGACAGGCAGCTGTGGCAGGTGTTTTCTGCACGGTTGGACGCCGTTCCACCGCTTCCAGCCGGCTTTGGCCCTAAACTGCTTGCCAATGCTGTTCCCAAAGTTGCAAACAGGTTACAAGGCCATGGTAAATGGCTTGGTGTGGAAACCTGTGTTCTAACCCAGGTTGGAGCAGGCGTCAAGGCACCAGAGGAACTGCAACCAACTTCTTGGAGGCACAGAACAGGCTCTAAAGGTCCAAGTGAAACCGTAAAGCGGAAGTTCCACCAGTGCAAGGCGAGGTGGGCCACAACAAAGGCGAACTGCCGGAGGCGGCTGTGCAGCAGCGGTAAGTAACGCCTTTGTTCAGAAACAGCTTCCAAAAGCTTCCTCTGTCAACATTGCAAGTGTGGCTAGAAACTTCCGCAAAGAGAATCAAGCCCGCCGATAGGCGCACACATGGATGTGGACTGCCTGCTGAATCCAGGAAATTGGTACCCGCAGAACCGATACTGAAGAAAGGAAAGAAAGACCTTCTTAAGAAGCGGTCTGCCCGGCATCTGTTATCAGGGACTCCGTTCAAGCGTATTATAGAACAGTTGAGGGTGCAAGTATGGCGAGCAAGAGCTTTGAGACCCCAGCTGCGGGACGATGGAAAAGCTTAGCTTTAATTGCGTTTTCTCTTTTCTTGCTTGGTTTTGTAACTAAGATCGGAAGAGCTATTCGCTCTAGGGGTGCTGTGTGCGATTGCTTCCGCCGCAAAGGTGGAGGGAAAGATAGAGTAGAGGAACGGGCTTCCGGGCCTTGAAGATTAGGAAGAGCTAAGAAATTCCAGAAGAAACCTGAATTTTCTAAAACCCAAGGCGCTCAAAAGGTTCTTAAGAACGTGCTTGGCATGGGGCTTGTTATTTCCGTAGCCATTTTGCTTTTTCTCAGGAACAGCGCGACGCTTGCCCTCTTTTGTAAGGGATCTTCTTTCGCGGCTGCCCTGATGGAAGGCCTTTACCGATGGATGCCCAGGACTCCAGGCCTCCGAAGATCAGGCCCAGAAGGTTACCGCCGGCTGCCGTTTCTCTGCTCCAACACTTCCGGCGGTGGAGGATCAGGAAGTTTCAGTGCCTGCAGAAGCCCAGGCGGAGACATCACCGACCTCGTTGTTCACGGCACCGACCGCGGCTTTGCTAGCTGCTCGGGAGTCGAAACTTCCAGAGCCGCAGTCCACGGTCTTGGGGGAAGTGGCTTCGGAGGGTCCGTTGCTACATGTACGAAAGAGGGACCCCTCGGAGGAGAGCCGGCCCGAAGATCGAAGCTGCTGGAAGTGGGGACACCTACAGCGTGGCCCATTGGCAAAGAATGCTTCGGAATCCGAAGATCAAGTACTTCCTAAACTTCCAAGAGGGTCTCCGAAGGGACCTAAGCGAGCTCGGGGTGTTGGTTGTCGTCGGGGGCAAGATGGTCTTTATCCCCTAGTACCAAGAGAGGGCGGAGGACATTTGGAGACTATGAGTCGGGTCATGAACGCCACTTATGTGGAGAATCTGTCGGGATTGATGGAGAGCCCAGTTGTTGTAGGGAGACGAATCCCAACCTTGACCCTCAATGGAGGAATGGAAGGGCGGACTGTGGAGTCGGTTCGTCGGATACCATGTTGTTGTCGAAGCAGGGAGAAGGCCGAGGAGTATGCGTTCTACATGTGGCCAGGGTTTCAGACACCAATGAGTGTTCTGGAATGGGCATGTTGGACTCGGGGGCATCACATCCTCTCCGATCACTTCGTCCTGGCGAAGAGCTTCCCCAGCAAAAGGTGTTGTTGTCTTTAGCTGTTGGATCTAGGGAGATGTGTGTTACCAAAGGCGGAACCCTGGTAAGTAGATCCACTTGTGCCAATTGGCAGAGCACACTTGCCATGCCACACCAAGCCAAGAACAAACCATTGAGGAATTTGAGCTTTTGATTGGGAATTTCGGTTCAGGGTACTTTGAGGAATCTCAAGACTTCCGGCGTTTTCGGGGTGACAATCTAGAGGATGTTTACTCAAACGATCAACTTGCCATGCCAACACAGAGCATGCCAGTCCAACTTTTTTGCTCTCGACAGGGTGCTTTGGAAGAAAGCGTAATCCCAGTACCTCAGGCACCGCTACACCTCTCTCCATCCAACTCTTCAGGGTGGAGCCAACGAGAATTGGCGCTCCTGGTCCGTCTGCCCCAGACCTCCTTGCTTGGGCGGAAGTCGTTTTGGGCCAAGCTCCGTGTTTGGAGTCTCCACAGGCGCCACTGAACTTCCCGACGCGGAGGCCATGACCTTTCCAAGTGGTGGAGGTCTCGGTAGCCGCAGATGGGGTGGTACTACCGGCGGGGGCGCCACATTCAGAAGCGACCAGACATCCCCAATCGTCCCCACAGTCGATGCAGGAGAGGGAGGCTCGACTCCCGTATCTGCTTCCACCGCCTATCTGCTTCCACCGCCGGAACTGCAGGTGTAGAGACTTTCACCTGTGTAGCTGGAGAGGCCTTGACACGAACAGGTGGATTCCGAGGAGGGCACATTGGTTCCGGGGGAGGCCTCGAACCACGCTCCACGGCGTAGATCTGGGCCAGGCGGGACTCGTCGAGGACTCCCTGCTTGACCTTTACCCGCTTGATCGCCTCCGCGAAAAACACGGTGTCCGGTTCCTCCAAGGTCGAGGTCGAAGAGGAACTCTCGGTCTCCTCTTCTCGGACCTTTGAAGATTCCTCCCTAAGGCGGATGTAGAGGCTGTAGCCGCTTTCGCCGCGGCCTTTGTCTTCGCACCGGCTCTCCGAATGGAACGCTCTTCCTGGGATACAAGAAAGATCTCGGCGTAAAAGTCGGCGGCATTTTCGAGCTCCTTCCAACAGAGCCAAGAGTCCCTTGCAAGAATGCTCTCCGGCAATTCCACCTGAATACCTCCACGAGCCCGGGTCTCCACGGCATCCCCTTCCTTCGCGTTTTCCCACTCCTTGACCGTGGAAAGCATATATCGAAGGCCAAGGGAATATCCTTGTTGAAGACGGTAAATCGTCGCAAAGTTCGCCTCCTGCTGCTCGGTCGTCTCCACCGTATCGCAGACATACACCGTGTCTCCGACCGATTCTTCTCCAGACACAGGGGTTTCCGGATAAAAACTGCTCGACCGAATGGCACACTGCCTTTCAGCATGCAACGCCATCTTTTCAGCTGTCTTGTAATCCATAATCAAGCAGCCGTTTTCAAACCATAAGAGCTGGTCCAGCGAAGATTTTAGCCCCAGGCCCCATCTGACACATTCCATTGATCACGGTGAGGTTCGCCCCAAACTCTAAAACCAACCAGAGGGGAATAATCTGGGGCCCATTGTCCTCCCTAATCAATGTCCCTTTCTCTGTGATCCTCATAGCCACACCACCAAGCGCGCTTTGCACTTTAACAGTAGTGTCCGGCAAACATTCCCAGGGAAAAAGCGTCCGCGCAAGATGCGTAGCAGCTGTATCCACCAACGCCACTCTCCTTCCATGCTGAAAAACCCCAGGACCACATAACATCCGAATACTGGGATCCCCGCTTGATGCTGACTGCGCTGATGACAGTTTCATAGATTTCAGCACCTCTAACGCTTCAGCAATGACCTGATTGGGTGTTGATGGTGATGAGGGACTTGCAGAACCTCTCTCCGATCCCACATTAACCGTCTCATCTCCTCCTTCAGCCACTTCTGCCTTTTTGGCATTTCCCCATTTCGCACCTTTGCCGCCCTTTCCCCCTTTGGGAGAATTCCCTTTGGGTTTATTCCTTTCTAAATTCGGGTCTGCATTGAGACCGGCACCATCCTTGTATGGGCACTGCGGCTGTAAATGGCCAACGGCCCCACATTCAAAACATCTTCCGCGCTCCAGGGAGTCCTTGTCGTGGCGAAACTTGCAGCGTGAACCAAACTTGCAGCCTGCGTCACATCCACCAGAAAGGACGTTCACCGTCATTACTGTACCTTTTCCCTTTCCCTTTGCCTTTGTCACCCTCCTCTGTGTCGTCACCATTTCCCTTTTGGGCTTTGTTCAATCTTGCCCTTTTCTTGGCGTCCGAGTCCTGCTTCACCTCCTGATCACCAGCGCTATGCAATAGCAGTTCAAACTCCTGCTTGTAGCGTCTCGGCTAGTTGTGTCGCAGTTTCAGAGGTCGGAGAGTAGTCCACCCCCAATTTCTCCCGAAAGGTTGCCACTCTAAAATGAACCGTAGGGTGTTTTGCCAGCAAAGTTGACGATAATACATCCAATCCCTTGATAAGCTGGGTAGCGTCAGGTTCAGATGCTCTGAGCTCCCTTAACCGGGATCGCCACTGCGCCCATTGTCGCACCCCCTTTATTGCCTCAGAAACCGAGGTAGCCGAGGACGGTTGCACCAAGAAGTTCAACATTGTACTGCGCTCGCGAGCTCCGCCTGGCAGGTAAACCGTCAGTAATTTGTAAAATATCATCGTAGACCCCAGCATTCGAGTGGAAACGATCTCAGTTTTAACCTCTCCGGGATCGCCTGCAACAGCAGGGACACCGCCCGCTGCTCCAACAATACGTGCGCAGTTTGAACCACATTGAGCCCTTCCAGCTCAGCCTTGATGCCCAACCTTTCCAGCGGGGAGACACTCAACCACTTGGCATACGCCTGATACGCCCTTGAATAGACGCATTGCCACCACACTCTACCTGTGTCCGTCAGCGAGGACAACATTGGTTCGATCATTGCGATCCAATCTCCTAACGCCGTAGGGTTACTTGGAGTGTATTCTGCCAAAGTAGGCAGACTCATCACATGCTTCCCTAGAGCCTCTGGACGTTCCATCCCAGAATTATCTCCAGTTGGTGGCGTTGACCGAGGAACAACTGCCCCTTGGGGTAGACTCACACCACCAGTAGGCTTTGGCAGAGACCCATATCCCGCACCAGACGTAGGCACTGTAAGTGGAATCTTTTCCAATTCCAATTTTCCAGCAGCCATTTTCCACCGATACGGAACACCCTCCACCATTGTGTATCCACCTGAACCTGCAGCATCCACATGTGACGACGCCTCCCGAGAAGAAACAAAGCCGGGTGGATTCGTTTGATGAACCACAGCACCATCACTTCCTGCCGGTAGGGGAACAACTGGAACCTGTGTCAGACCTGGCGCACCTCCCATATATCCATGGCCGGTAGAGCTCCCTGGAGGATGGTTCAGCGGCGGTAACCTTGAGGGTTTCTTCCCTTCAGGGAAATGCAACATTGGCGCTTCTTTTTCCACCTCCACCTTGACATCCTCTGGCATCGGTTGAAGGTTGCAACCTCTTGGGAGATCATAACCCTCAATAGGCAGCCACGTCCCATCTGGTAACACAGTCCAAAAACTCCCCAACCCATCAGTGTAGACTACCTGTCCAGGCAGAAACTGCTTCTCTGGACTGACACCTGGTGGATATACAGCGTTCGCGTCTACTACCCTGGCGCTTCGTGCATGGGACAGCAGAGGTATAACTCTTCTCCTCCAGGACGAAGGGGAAGGGCTTCGAAGGCTTCGAAGGTGAGGACGAAGGCTTTGAGAGAGGGTGAGGACAAAGGGGGGGGGGGGGGGGGCTTCGAAGGCTTCGAAGGCTGAGGACGAAAGAGGCTTCGAAGGCTTCGAAGGTGAGGACGAAGGAGACTTCGAAGGCTTGGAAGGAGAGATGGGGGCATCTCCGAGTCTCACTTCTCTGAGTTTCGAAGAATGAGATCCAAAAATGAAATCCAAAAAAGATTCGGGGGAAATTGAACAATTCTCCACTCTTCTCTTCTACAGGCTTCGAAGGATAACAAGAAACTGAGAGGGGTGGAATAGAGAAAATTCGGCTTCCTGTGGGTTCGGAGATTTTTGCACTTGTTTGGTGCGTTGTTCTGAACCTGGACTGTCATCGGAGGCCAATGATGCCGAAGAAAATCGTGGTGATAGCGGTGAAGAAAGCTCCTGAGGCGCAAGCACTGACGGATGGGAGAGAATTGCGCGAATGCAACCAATCGCTCAGATTGAAGGTGAAATGGTTCAAGGTGCAGCGAATTCCCTTCTAGAGCGAGCGGGCTCATGAGGAAACAAGACTGAGGCAATCAAGGCCGGCAAGTCTTCCCGCAAGCGGAGGGGATAGAAGTGGTGAAAATACGAGGACCACCGTCGCTGCCAGATCTTCGGGATCGAGAACCTGTACAAGCTGAGAGGATCGTCAGGTTTGATGGGTCAAATGGAAAGAGGTGACATTGGAGAGACACGAGCAGAAGAGGTAATTCCGGACACTAAGAAGTTTCTGGCGTACCAAGGAGCTGGGAAGCAGGTTGCATAGAGTGGGCTCATAACCTACGGGAGGCAACCGAAGGGGGACAAAGAACCAAACAGTCAACCCCAACCGAGGCCCTGAATTTTACCCTAGACCAACCACAGAGAAAACCCAAGCCAAGAACCAACGCACACACAACCTTTTCTTGTCTTGGGAGAATGGCCCCCCCCCCTTTGGGCAGAGGGGGGCTTAAGCCCCCCTTTAGCCCCCCTTTAGCCCCCCTTTAAGCCCCCCTTAAGCCCCCCCTTCAAAGGGGTCCCTGCAAAGGGGGTCCGGGGGGAAGCCCTTAAGCCCCCCCTTAAACCCCCCTTAAGCCCCCCCTTAAGCCCCCCCTCAAGCCCCCCCTTAAGCCACCCCTTAAGCCCTCCCTTAAGCCCCCCCTTCAAGCCCCCTTTAAGCCCCTTGAAGCCCCCTTTAAGCCCCCTTACGCCCCTCGTAAAAACCCCCTTTAAGCCCCCCTTTAAAGCCCCCTTGGAGCCCCCCTTTAAGCCCACCCGTTTTAAGGGGCTTCAAGCCCCCCTTGAAGCCCCTTTTTTTAAGCCCCCTTAAAGCCCCCCCTGAAGAAGCCCCCCTCTGTGGAGGGTTTAGGCAGCAGTTTAAGAGGCCTAATACTTGCTGGGCCTTTGGGCAGCAATTTAAGAGGCGTAATACTTGCTGGGCCTTCTGCGGAGGGTTTAGGCAGCAGTTTAAGAGGCCTGATACTTGCTGGGCCTTCTGTGGAGGATTTAGGCAAGCATTTCAAGAGGCCGAATACTCGCTGGGCCTTTTGTTGAGGGTTCGGGCAGCAGTTTAAGACATCTAAGAGGCTTAATACGGGCCTTCGGTAGAGGAGGCCGGGCGCAGCGTGAGAGGATTTAAGCAGCAGTTTAAGAGGCCTAATGCGAGCAGTGATTGCAAATGGGGGGGGCTGCGCCCCCCAACCCCCCCGCTTGTTTAAGCCGGGCGTGGAAGCATATGAATGATGTCCAAAACAAAACAAAACACATGGGGTTCTTGGCTTAGCCCCGCGCCACGTCACTGCTGTGCAAGGGCAAAATGAATGTCACTTCTCCAGTTTCGAAGAATGAAATCCACAAACAAAATATGTAACAAGATTCGAGGGGGGTGGAATTCAGAATACATTCCCTTCTTTCGCTTCGTAAAAGGAAATGTATGTTTAAAGCTACTTCTCTGGTTTCGAAGAATGAAATCCCACAAAAGTACAAAAATACAACAAGATTCGAGGGGGTGGAATTCCTTTTCTCAAAGGGAAGTTTGATTCTCTAGTTTCGAAGAACGAAATCCAACAAGATTCAAGGGGGTGGTGGAATTTAGAATAAATCCCTTCTCTCATCTTCAAAATAAAGTAATGTTTGGAATCGTCCTTAAGCGGAGAAGCCGCAAAATGCGATTGTGTACCAGAGAACAAAAACCACCATCGCGCAATCATCAGAGCAAATGGGACCTGAAGGTCAAATTGGCAACCTGAAGGTTGGAAAAGCCACATCCGCAGCTACCATTGCCGGCATTCCAAGCTCAGGCGGCGAGCCCGTGCAGACAATTCGGTGATGCAGTACACCAGCGTAGTCACGCTAGGAAGTTGGAAAGCCAGCCAATGATGGATTCCTGAGGCTTTCGACTTGGTGCTCGGCGATATTCGGACCACGGATCCAAGCCACAAGTGCACGCGGCCGTCGAAGCAAAGCTGGAGGCTTTGCACGAAAAACGAAAATGAACCATGAGTGGGGTGGCGCATGCCGTGGTGATCGCTCAAAGAAGCGCCGCAGGGCCCAACTCGCTTTAGCAAAAAGGTCCTAAGTTCCACCGGCACGGATCACCAGAAGGTCATTGGCTTCTCTACAGGCCTCCAGCAATGTCATTTCCGGAGTGTGTGAGAAGCAGAGCACTCGCGCAGTTCTTTTCGCAAGTCGCACTTGAGCCAAACACCGTAGTGTTCAGCATGACTGTCCATGTCAGCAGAAAGCTCTCTCCAAGAGCTCAGTTCTCAAGGCTTACGAATTCCATCTCAACTTTGCTACACAAAGGAGGAAAGCAAAAGAAACATGCAAAACCTTTGGGGATTGCTTCAGGACTTCAAGTCTGTCTTAAAACCAACAGCATGCACTCACCATGCCTCAGTCAGGTTCCCAACTCACACGTAACGGTACGAACGACGTGGGCATGCACACGGAGTGAGTAACTGCAAAGGTCTGTCCCTCAGAGCTTCACACGCACTGCTTCAAGGCTTTGCAAAGCAAGCTCAGTGCTCTCAACACTATCACAAGGAACTGAACCAAACGTCATGCCATGCCAAAACATGCCAAAACAAGTTCTTGCCATTTCAAAACAAAGCTCTCGCTCAGACATGCAACTGTAAGACAGTTTCTGTACTGCCAACAACTAGGCACACCAAGGAAAGTGTAAACTTTTCTGCATACAAGCGAACGCATTCGCGGCCAGAGGCCAGGGGTTAGGGTGAAACTGAGGGGCCTGAGACCTGGTGTTCTGAGGTGTTCTCAGCACCACTGGGCTTTACCAGTTGGCTCAACTGAACTTAAGTCAGGAGCTAGCCTACTCACTAAGGACTGCAGGAGGCTCTACTGGCGGGACAAACTTCTACCCTGTTTGGAGAACCCAGGTAACAGGCCTGGAGCTTGGGAGGCCCCAAAGCTCCCCACTTGTTCTAACCCACAAACACCTGCCAAGGTGGCTCGGCTTTCTCGCTCTTACTCACCTCGCCATGCACCCATGCCGTAACAGCGCTGGGCACACTTTACCAGGACAGAATGCATGTGGAACCTCCACCACCCAAATGGCAACCACCGCCCCGCCACCCAACCCCAGAAGGCCGCAGCACAAGGCTCGTCTATGGCGTTACAAGGGCCTGCCCCGCGACGACCAACCAGGCGAAGGGAGAGACGAGACGAGGTGTATACACCGCATGGTGAAAGGCTTACAATGTGAGTTGAAACCATCCAGGGGAGGCTTCCAGAGCTCACACTGCAGAACAGCACTGTTCTTCTTCCCAGTAAAGTGGTCAGCACGCAACTGACAGCACAGAGGGCCGCAACCAGACAAGCAAGCGTAGCGGCCAGAGGCCAAGCGAGCCTGCCAGCACCAACCCTTGCTGGACTGCAAGGACCTGCCTCCACACTCCTGACCAAACCTCGCAAGGCCAAGAGAAACCTGGAGGGCAAGGAGGCAAGGCTCAGCAGCTATACAAATGCAGAGCCCAAAACTGTTGTGGCTAGACTGGTGTCCAAGCCGTGAGGGTTTTTAGTCAGATACCCGGAGTTAGGCGGCATCCCTCGCCTGTAGCCCCCTTTCGCTAGGGCCTACGTTGGTGCAGGTGTCCGCTGACTCATGAGCATGCGGCTTGTAGCCAACAGGCCTGATGTTCTTACTGATGGCATTGTGCAAGAGCCATCGTGAAGATCCAGGCTGCATCATGGCAGCTGGAAGGCACGCAATAAGCACATCGGCCACCAGGTTTGGCCGGTAAGCTCACCCTCGGCTGGATCGTACCAGAACCGAGGTGTTACTGGTAAAACCCAGAGTTCCTTCACGGATCTGGGTTGTGCATCGTTACCTGCAACCCCCTTTTTGGATAGGGCCCACAGCGGGTTCCCCTGACTCAGGTAAGCAGGCGGACTGTAGCTTGCAGGCATGACGATGCAAATGAATGCGCTTGACGGTGCACCATCCAAGTTTCAGGCTCTCAACCCCTTCTACCAACACAAGCATGCTGCTGCCCCGGCGGCACTGCTTCTCGCTCTTACCCTCAGGGCCGAGCAACTATGCCGCAATAACACCGGGTGTTTGCCACCAAGGCAACACAAATTTGATGATGCAAAAGGGGACAAACCGCAACTTGAACAAGGGATTGGAAGGCGCACTGATTGGATTAGCCTGCAGCCCCTTTTTGAATAAGGCCTGCATCTTGGTAGGTTACCCTTGACTCGGGTGAGCAGATGGGCTGTGGCATGCAAGCATTCCATTTCTCTGGAGTCAGCCTGGATAGAACGATTCTAGACAGGCTGCTGTCATTGTTCTGCAAGAGGTCTTGCCTAAGCACATCGGCCGCCAGGCTTGGGCCTGAGGCCGGCCAGCATTACCATCGGCTGGATCGTACCAATACCGAGGTGTAAGGCCCAAACACCCATTTAGGATGCATCTATGGGGCAGCGGCAAGCCTTTTAGGCCCGTCCGGTCGGTCAACACCGGTACCGAGCACGATGACCCAATTCGCCCTAGCTGGGGATGCACTTTCCAGGCTAGCACACACAGACAGGCGCACGCCTACAAGACGGGTAGTGAGTTGGGAAGGACTGGCCACGACTTATTGACACTGCGGGCCGACTGCCACTTCTCCACTTCTGACACCTCATACAGGCAGGCTCAGATTTATCAAAATCAAGAACTAGAAATGTTTTTAAAGACGGATACATTATTAGCATTTGAAAGTGTGCCTGCTCCACAAGTTTACCTGCAAGGACTGGCTGGGAATAACCACGAGCCATTGCTGAGCGGCTCACTCTGACGGCTGTGCCGTCGTTTCAGAGGGGACTGTGCCGACTGGTTTGGAAACCAAGTCAAAACATGCCTATTCATGGCCGAGGAAGTCCCAGGCTCAATGATGGAAGCAAGGCCTATTCAACTGCAGGCGCAAAGAGTGCATAGGGTGGTTTATGTGACAATCAGGAACAAGGTGGGAACTTAATTAAGCCTTGTCCCACCCCTCGCTCACGTTCACCAATGGCCTCTCACCCCGCTACTGTGCAACGAAAGGGACCTTGCCAACAGGTTAGGCCCTTTGGTGAGGCAATTTAACCACTACAGACGGTGTCAATCCGCCCGCTGGCTTGAAAAGACTGTATTGTGTTGCTCGAGACCGTTTAAAGTGGGGCACGAAAACCTGGATTTTCTGAGCTATGCTCACCACCACTGGGCTTTGCTAGCTTACCCACTGTTGGGCTATGGCTTTACTGGCGGGACAGGCCTCTATCCTGTTTGGCCGTTCCAGGTCAACTACGAGCTTGGGAGGCCCCAAACTCGTGCTGGCTTGCTGCGAACAGCAGAGGCCAAAAGCGACATCCACCACCACTTCCCCCGAAGCGCTGAACCCTCGAAGCAACACTGACCTGCCATTGGGTCTCCAGGAGCCAAGTGTACCAAGCAGCAGGCAGGTGGCCTTTTTGGCTGCAGTCTGATTTGTCACCCCACGCCGGGTCTCCTTCCAGGGCAGCGTTGGGTGAAACATTGGTGGTCGGACGGCAGGACCAGCACGACGGCAAACCGGCTGCACGTATTCGCCAAGTGCGAAGGCAGAAAAGGCGTTGATACACGTGGAGGTAGCCCTTTTCGTTTTGCATGAACATCGGTCACCTTCGGTCTCAGATTCGGTGAAGCAGTTTACAATTGCACGGCTGCTTCTCTATCATCATGGACCTTGGCTTTTACAAACATGATTCTCTGTTTCAGAAGCTTTTCTGGCATGCATTTCGGATTATGCATGGCTGGTGCGAATCTCCAAGAACTTCTCTTACCCCTCGGGGTTTCAATAACACCTTGCTGATCAAGCTCCTCGCGTTTCATTTTTGCTGCGGAGGGTAGCCACAATACACCATCAGCAGTTGGCATCAGAGGAGGAAGTCTCTGGGCCCCTCTCAACAATGAAGCACGCAACGCTTTCCACTCTGGAGTGGCCCACAGACTGGGTTCAGGCTGCTCCAATCCCAGCATGGGATCGGTAAGATCAATGGACCTGTTTGACTCAGTGCTCACAGCAAACAGCGCCATCATGCGCGTGATCAGCGCGTTGTCTCCATGCAGCTGTGAGGCCTGGAAACCTGTGAGATTTTCGACCATGCTTGGGTCGGTGTCCCGCAACGGCATTCCACAGCGTCTGATGCCTCCCAAGTTCCCAGACATCTGTGGGATGAAGTGCTGGGAGTCGGTCATGATGTGAAAGTTTTTGACTTTCTTGTGAGTGCCTTTACAGTTCAGGATGTCTTGCACGTGTGACATGAACCACGAGTTTGCATTGCATGAGTCGAGAGCTGTGCTTGGACCGTTTGTTTGGTGTTAGCAGAAGCAGGCATGGACATAGCATGTTTGGAGCTTGGCTTGAAAGTGTTTCTTGCTTTGAGCTTGACGTGAGATGTTTGGAGTGTGCATGATGAGCAGAGAAGCACTCGAGATGCTTTAGGAGCATCCTTGAAGAAGTGCGTGTTGCTCTGAGTTTGCTCTTTAAACCTTGGCCGCCGACCCTCGCTTCGCTCGTGTCGTCGTACTGAGGTTCGAGCAGAGTGGCTGTGCACTTGTATGCTTGTTTTGCTGAAGCACTGAAGTCCTGAGAAGCACTAGGACGTTTGCATGTGTTCCTCCTTTGTTTAACAAAGTTGAGATGGAATTCACGAAAGTGAAGCTGCGCTGACTCTGCGAGAGACTTGCCGAACACCTCTGGTGTTTTGGCTCAAGCGTGGAGTGAAAAAGAGCTCTGCGTTTTTCACATGGTAGCGGAGCGTCTGAGGACGTTCCAGTAGAGACCATGGCCGCCCAAGCTCCGGACCCTTCTCAGGTGCCGGTACCGGACGTGAGTCCTGAAGAAGAGGCTTTGCTGTTTGGTCAAGCAGGCCAGACAACTACGCGACCTCAGGAAGCACCGAACCCCTTTGAGTCCCCTCCGGCAACTCCTGCTCAAGCGCAGGCTTCACCAGCGGGCAGTCAGGCAGGGGGAACCTTGCCCACAGCCAGCGGTGGAGGAACCGAGACTGGGTTTCAAGCCATCGTGTTGGAAATGCTACGTCAGCAGAACCAGTCTACACTTGAGCTCTTGCGTCAGCAAGGGCAGGCTACTCAACAGAACCAGCAGTTGATAGCTGCTCTCATGAGACGCATGGACTTAGAGGAGAAACGCCGAAACGAGGCCGAAGAGAAGGCAGCGGAGACTGCTAAGTTGGTTGCTGAAGCTGCAGCTAAAGCCAAGACTGCCGACCCGTTTTCGGGACCTGGTGCAACAGCAGCGACGGGGTCGTCTTCGTCTACTTCTTTTAGTGGTGGGTCCACTCTTCAGAACCGAGCGGAGAAGTACCTACCGCCTTTGCCATTGCTGGAGCATCAAGGCATGAGCAAAGGACGCATGCGAGAAGTGGAAACATGGCATGGCTATGTGGAGACTTTGAGCTCGTGGTTGGCTTTGCAGGACGAGTCTTTCGTTCGGGAGCTTCAGCTGTGTGTGAAGGTGAAACACGAGATACTCCAGAAGGATCTCAGTGTGGAAGTTGCAGCGCGGAGCGCTAAGCTGTTTTACTACCTGACCCAAGCCCTGGCAAAGTGGGAAAGGGGTCTGGAGTTGCTACGCTCGTGCTCGAAGCGACAGGCTTTGAGTGCCTGTGGGTACGAGGCCATGCGCACCATCACACAGCAGTACAGCATAGTGTCCCGCATGGAAGCCGTCTTCGTGCGTGACCAGTGTTTGAAGTTGCAGCACACGTGCCAACATATTCGGCGGCCTACTGACCTCATTAGGCACCTTGAAGATGAGTTTTCTCGGTCTGAGGCAAAGCTGTCGAATTTCCCTGAACTTCTTCTGTCAGAGGCTGATCGGTGCAGTATCCTTTTGCAAGCGGTGAATACCGAGCTTCGTCAATACGTTGTCTTGCATGGGAAGAGCAACGACTGGAACTCATTGTGCAGCAGTCTGAAGTACTACGAAGAACAGCTTCGACTGTGTGAGGCTCCAGGTGGAACGTCTCGATCCCTCAGTGACACTTTGTGTGATTACTGCGGGAAACGGGGACACCAAGCCGAGAAATGCTGGCAGAAGCAAAGGGATGAGAAGGCCCGTGGTGGTGGCAGTCCGGACAAAGGCAAGGGCGACCATGGAAAGGATCGAAAGAAGCCTAAGGACAAAGGAAAAGGGGACCGAAACCCCAAAGGTGGGGGAACTCCCAAAGGTGGAGGAACGCCGCGGGGAGGTGGAACTCCTCGGAGCGAGCAAGGGGACAAGAGCCCCAAAGGACGCGGAAAGGGCAAGGAGAAGTCGAAGAAGAAGAAAGGAAAAGGGAAAGGCCGTTACTTGGGTGAGCCCGAATCGGAAGCAGACTCTGGGGAAGCCACCTTGATGGCTTTGGGTTTTTCTGGAGTGCGGGAAGCTTCGGCCGAACCTTCTCTTCCTCCTCGTGTTCTGAACGCGCCTGAAGAGGTGAAGCCGGTAGGCACCGTAGTTGGAGATTCAATGGGGGCCTTAGGCTCGAAGTTTTCTCAAAGAGGAAACCTCTCTCAGATGTGCTCGCACCTAGGGGTTAGCCCGAGGGATGTTTGGTTGGTTGATAGTGGGGCTACGTGCCACATAGTTTCCAACCAGTTTATCTCAGGATTTCGTGTGGTGAAGACACATGACAAGGCAGCCAGTCTGTTCAACGCCTCTGGAGGTTCGATCGACGTTTCGTCTGTGGTCGATATCGAAGTCTACTTCGGTGATGTTCTTCTGAGACTCGGGGAGGTGTTGGTGGCTGATGTCGGGTTTAACGTCCTCTCTCCATGGTGTGGGGCGGAATTGGGTTGGAAGACCTATCTGTCCAAAACGGGGTCCCGAATGTACAAAGGGAACAAGAAGAGTATCAAGTTGGTTGGTCACAATCGGGCCTGGTGGGCGTTTAGTGGGGGAAAGAAGTCTAAAGCCTCCTCCAAGAAAGGGGCGGAAGGGCCTAAAGACATGGAACTTGATTCACTGAAGGACGCTGTTGTGCCAGGATCTGAGGTTCCTATCCCCTCAGGACAGCGGACCGCTCCCAGGAGCATCTTGAAGAAAGGAGGAAAGAGCCTGCATAAGGTCGATGAGCTCGATGATGAGCAGTGTGGCCGACACGCTTTGTCTTCAACTCCGTTTTCGTTTCTCCTTCGAGGGTTTAGGTCTGAGATCTTCAATCCCGAAAGTCCTCAAGAAGAGCTTGTTTTCGACAAAGATCTTAGGAAACAGCATGACATGTGTGGCTTGAATTTGATTAGGAAGCAGCATGACATGTTTGGCTTGAGCTTGCGCTTGATTTTTGAGCTTGGATTGAATTGCTTGAGCATGTTGCTTTGGAACCTTGGGAACATACATGCTTTGGAGCTTGCTTTGCGTGTGTGCGTCATGTTTTTCATGGGGTGTTTTTCGCTTATGCAAGGGATTGGAGCGCCTTTCGGAAGCGCACGAAGGAACAGATCCGGAGCTCTGAGTGTTTTGGTTCTAGTAGCCTTTTGCTTTTGTTGCTCGGAGAGCAATACGATCCATGATGGGTGGCTCTCAAACCTCTGGGCCTACGATAGAGGACCCAGTTGGTGGAGAGGCGAGTGTTTCGCCAATGGTGGGCCCGTCGCTGGAGGAGGTGACGGTCCAGGAGCCTTCGCCTACCGACTCCGAGAATTGGGGGCATTGGCGCCCCATTGCGGCGGACCCCGTGGATATTGGAGATTCCGATGTGCCGAAAATTACTCCGGTGGACACCACGCAGCCACCATCCATTCCGGGACAACGCCTGACGGCCTTGCATCATGCTTTGCTTTTCGATATGAGGAGGAGGATTGCGGAGGCTGCCGAGCTTGGGGTCCATTTGTACCCCGGGCCTGGGGAACCAATGCCCCAGCTTTCCCTTATTATGGGCCCCCAGCAGACCCGAGTGCCATTTACGATTCCCTCGCCATGGCCGGGACCATAGGCGAGGCCTATGTGGCGCAGCATCTGGGGTCTCCGGCGATTACTCGCCAGATCTTTGGTGGGTCTGCGACTTTGGTTCGTCCCAGCGAATATGCAGCCCCGACTCCGTGGCACTCGGTGCTTCCGCGGTTTCCGGAAGGTCCACATCCACCACAGGTACTTCCCGAACCTGTGCAAGAAGAAGGTCGCCGTCCCAAAAGATTTCGGGAGGTGGCCACCTCCACTGTGGATCAAGACTTGGCTGCAGAGGAGCGCCTCCATCTTCTTCTCCAAGGCAAAGGCCTCTTCGAATGGGGGCTGAGGCCCCACGACGTCCTGTCAGCCATGGACAGGCTGGGCGTCGCTACCAAGGGCGCTGGAGGGCGCAACGACCGCCGAGAGCGCGAATGCTCCATAAGCGCAATGGGGTATCTTCAGCGGCTCCTCATCTGCTTGCGCGCCTTTATCAATGCAAAGGCGGGGGAACGCCCGTTGTTGGCCCTTCACGAGCCGCGTCTCTTCGAGGGACCGCGCTTTACGCGGTATCGCGACGAACGTGTCGCGTGGGGCGAGCTCACTACGAGTTTGAGGCTTCGAACAGATGCTGCATTGCGGTCGAAGGAGGCCAGCAATGCCCGCAGGGCCGCGCGAGATTCGCGCCGGAGGTTGAAGCCGAAGGCCCGTGCTGGTCCTGGTGGGTCTACATCAAGCGATTCGAGCTCCACCTCCGTTTCGGCCGACGAAGACCTCCATGGCGAAGGCCCCGAAGAGGCGCTGAGATTTTGCTTGAAGTGCAGGGAGGACAATATCTCAGTCCAAGAGGCCCTTTGCCTCCCTACGCCAGAGACGGCGCCACCACCGATGGTGAAGCAAGCAGGAATGGGTGGTCGAGATCCTCCAGCTCCACCAATGGTTCCGGGAACTTCGGCTGCAACTCCGGGCCACCACGACGACGGGGATATGCCCCTGGAGCCACCTTCTCCTGCTTCAACAGCCCCGCCTGGGGATTCCATCGGCCGCCTTCTTCTTGGTCTTGGACAGACGGGCTCGGAGCGCTCGTTCGTTCTTCCGCCGCCACCGCCGGCGGTAAAGGCGATGCCACGCCCCGCTCCGGGGCCCTCCATGCCAACGGTTCCCGAATCGGAGGCCCCATCTTCCAGCAGCTCGGCCAATGTCCCCAGCTTCGATGCGGTGGTGGCTGCCGCAAAGGAGACGATCAAGAAAGGATGAAGGGGATTTGGAGCCGTGGGCCCGGCTTGGAATGTATCATAGCTTTCTTTTCTGTTCGGGATGGAGTCCTGGACTACGCCTACGCGGCGCACCGAATTTCCTTTCGAGAAGAAAACAAGGATGTGAGTGCGTGGTTTCGTTTTCTTGAAACACATGTGAGGCATGAGTTGTTTGAGCTTGCTTTGCCGCTTGAATTGCTTGAGCTTGAGCTTGCTTGTGCCCGAAACCCCTTTGAAACGCACCAAATCCCGAACCTTAACTTCAACCCCAACCGAACCACCGCCAGCCTATACAGGAATGGTCTTGGGCCAGGACTGGATGTCATGGCCATCGTGGCCGTCTTGGGCTTCTGCAGTCTCTTGGGTGGTCTAGTGTTTTGGGGGTTCCACATTTTGTTTGTCGAGTTTAAAAAGAAAAGGATCGGAAGGTCTTTAGAGTGAGGCCGCGCAGGAAGGGCTGCAGTGTTAGGATCTTCTGTGGGGACCACTGGGTCCGAGTGCCTAGCTACAAGCAGTTTGTCTTGCATAGGAAGGCCCCAAAACCTCAAACACGTACACGTTGCATGTTGAACATGTTGTTTTGCAAGGCTTGCAGTGTGCTTGGGAGTGTTTGTGCTTGGCTTGGTGTGCTTGATGTTGTTGAAAAGGGCAATGATGAGAGCCCGCCGGCGAGCAGTCCATTAGTGTGTCATCTGCGGATGATGCACAGAGGACTGCCAGTGCCGGGACAAGGGACTGAAGCTGAGCCCTTTGATTTGGAAGCTCCTCGTGGTGGGGAGCCCGGGTCTTCGTCTTCAAGGGTCCCCGAAGGGGTTCCGTCACCGTCAAGTCCCGATTTCGAGCCTTCTGAAGTTTCTGAAAGACCCCCCAAGCCTCCAGAGAATCCACCGGAACCACCGGACAGTGGAGAAGAAGGATCTTTTAGGATTCCGTTGTCCTCAACCGCCTTGTATCATCATCGTGCACAAGGCCATTTCCCTTATGATTCCAACTGTGACTCATGCTGTTCGTCGAAGGGTCGTGTTCCCGCGCGTCGCTTGCGTCGTCGTCTTCAAAAAGAGAATCAGACTGTTGGTCTTGATTTTTTCTTTTTCGGCAAGCTAAGAGTCCTGTTGATGACACACCTGGGTTCAAGGTATACTGTCAGTCTGCCTGCACCGAACCTCGAAGATCCACAATTGCTTGCTAACATCAACAGAGTGCTGCGTGAGATGGGACTGGTAGGCAAAGCCGTGACGTTTCGAATGGATCAAGAAGGATCTATTATTGCTTTGGCAGAAAGACTGAGTAGGTCCCGAAACTGCCCCCACAGCGCAACAATTGTTGATGTGGTTCCAGGATATAGGCCACAAGCCAAAGGGTCAATAGAACGACAAGTTGAATCGGTACGCCAAGGCTTCTGGGCTGTGTGGTTGGACTTGGAGCGCCAAATTGCTCTAAAGAAGTTCCCTGGTCAAGATGCAGAGCTGGGAAAGTACCAGCTTCCCTTAGGGGGTCTCTTGTGGCAAGCCTGTGTGTTCTATGTTTCGAGGTGTTACAATCTGTGGTCCTCGAGCCACGGTGACTCCACCACCAGCATTGATTTGCTGCACGAGGAAATAGTTCACCGAACTAGAACGCTTCCCTTTGGTTGTGTGGTTCAGGCAAAAGTTAGCAAGTCGAAGGCGCATCTTGCTAAATACCGGGGAGCGAAAACAGTCAAGGCTGTTTACTTAGGACCCGTGAACGCACGAGGTGGAGGGATCTTCGCGGCCCCTTTTGGTAGTACGGAGATTGACGTATTTCCGACCGGAAGAATCGTTGATGGAGCGTGCGAGGTGGCAACTGTCGAAGGCCTCGCTGTTGCGCAGTCTTTGGTTCTTGATGGTAAAGACCCAGAACGGCCTGTCTTGTATGAACCCGAAGGTGTTGATGATGGAAATGGTCCTGAAGATGAAGTCATGGAAGGTGGTGTTGGTCCTTTAGATGAAGAAGACGAAGAGATGATTGCTGACGATACCTATGTTCCCGTAGGTGCCCCGGCGGAAGAAGGTGAGGCAGGGATTCTGCCTGATGAGGGGGAAAACATGGAGGACATGGAGATTGATTGGCTTACGAATCACCTCTTGGAGTCTTTGTACCGAGGACCTGACGTTCGAGCTACCTCACAGGAGGTGGCTGATTCGTTTACCTTGAAATTCGGAGGAAGTAGGGTCAAGTGCCAGGTACCACGAAATGCGGTCTCTGAAACATCCGGAGAACAGTTGGATCCGAGCCTTTTGTATGCCTCGATGAAGTTGGAACTAGAGGAACTCGAGTCGTTCGGAGTAGGAAAGGTGATCTCTGAAGATGAGGCCCGGAAGTCCGCACGTGAGAGCGGCAGGCGGGTACTTACCAGTCGGTGGGTTAACACGGTCAAGCGTAAAGGGCTGTACCGGTCACGTCTGGTAGTAAGAGATTATGCTTCGATGGGAGGCACGACCTTGTCTGAAGGTATCTACAGCCCGACTACGAGTTTGGAGGGATTGCGGCTTCTGTTGGCACTGCTTTGTCGAAGAGGTTCAGTGTTGAGCTGTGACGTGAGCGTTGCTTTTATGCATGCAGCAGTGTCAAGGCCTGAGTACGTAGAGAAGCAGGAGCTTCCGAGTAACGTGAGTATTGCGGACTCTAAAATCCCTCAAAAGGCCGGAAACAAGAAGGTGTATCTTCGATTACACAAAGCCATGAACGGACTGAGATCCGCACCGCTTTCTTGGTATAAGGAGCTGAGTTCGCACTTGGAGCAGAGCGGATTCAGTCCAAGCTTGGACCCGACGATATACCGCAGGAAGACCTCCAAGGGTCTGACGCTGGTCCTCTTTTATGTTGACGATTTGTTAATCTACTCTGAGGACCCCTCCGAAGGGAAGAAGGTTTTCGAAGATCTACAGAAACGCTACAAGCTGAAACTAACTGGTGAGCTTCATGAGAATTGTGCGGGAGAAGTATCCTTTCTAGGACGGCGAATCTTCAGGAACAAGGGAGAGAAGCGAGTCTATTTTGGACTGGACGCTAAGTATTTGGATTCCTGCTGTGAAGAGTATGGGATAACCAAACCGAACCCCAAGCTTCCGTCATTGGAGAAGCGCTACTCTGACCTCATTAAGAAAGGGCAAACCGAAAAGATCAGTCCAGCTGCTCACGAGAAGTACCGTAGGACCTTAGGGCGTCTAGCATGGGCTGCCCTCTCCAGACCAGATTTGCAGTTCTGCTGCGGATTTTTGGGGCGTCATCAGTCGGCCCCTGACGAGGCAGCTGAAACATGCATGAGGGATGTCCTCAAATGGGTCAAAGGTCTTCCGCATAAGGTTCAGGTGTTTCCGTCGACTCGGGAGATCCTGGAAGACGATGCGGATCCCCAAGCGGTATCGTGCTTTACGGACGCAAGCTGGAGCCTGAATTCTGTTAGTGGTGGTGTGATTACTTGGGAAAACTGCTGTCTAAAGACGTTCAGCAGGAAGCAGTCCACCACAGCCCTTTCGAGCGCCGAGAGTGAGCTTGCGGCGCTTACTGAAATAGCCAGGGAAGGTTTGTACATTGCTCTCTTGACGGAGACCATCTTGGAGGGCATCCCGAAGGACCGGGAAACGGGGTACTACCTTCTTAAGGGGTATTCGGACTCTGAAAGCGCCGTGTCCATTTCCAAAATGGGGACATTGTTGAGGAAAGTCCGCCATATTGAGTTAAGAGCCGCTTTTCTCCAAGAACTTGTCCAGCTTGGAAGATTCACGATTGAGCACATACCAGGTGCTATCAACCCGGCAGATGCTCTAACAAAAAGCCCAACTAACGACAGTTTGGTCAGCTTGTGCGAGGCTTGTGGCCTCATTCCGGAACCAGTCCCCTGGAAAGAGAAAAGTTCCGGAACCAGCGTTTCTGTCACGTTTCAAGAGCCCAATAAACCAGCAGATGAAGTCTGCGAACTGAACGTCCCTGTTTCTTGGCGAGCCGCAGCAGAGAAGGTAGCAAGGAACCAGGCTTCTTATGTTGTGGTTGAGCTCTGCTGTGAAGAAGGAAGCTCTTTGTCAAAAGCTTGCTCGAAGAATCCTCGTATCGCGTATTTTGGAGTGACGAAGCAAGTGGATCTGTTAAGCGAAAACGGATACCAGCTTCTCAAAGAAGTCTTTAGCGTGTTACTTCATGAGGGGGTGAAGGTGTATGCGCACTTGTCTACGCCGTGTTCGGCTGGGTGCGGACTTCGTCATTTGAGATTTCGAAAAGGTGGACAGTCCTACGCCAGGTGGCGGGAGTCTCTTTTGGTCCACAAGAGGTCTTGGCGAAGGATTTGGAACCTTCTCCGTCCGTACGCGAACTGTCCGCGTCTTCTTCTTTCTCACGAGTGGCCAGCTAGGTCTGACTTGTGGAAGGAAACAGTCTTTAGGTCTGTAAGTCAACGTCTTGGTCTTGCGAAGGGATGTGTCGTCGATCGCTGTTGCTTCGAGAAGGGTTCTGAAAGAGCCTGGAAGAGATGGTGGTTTTGTAGTAACTCTTCGAATTTCATCAACATTATGGCTAGGAACCGGTGTGATGAGAGCCACCAACACATCCATCTTCAGCTCCCGGCGTCAGGTGTGTACCCTGAGCTGTTAGGAGAAGAAATGCTGAAGGGTGCGAGACGAGCTATGGAAGAAGACAGGACTTGAGGACGCAACTGTTGCAGGCATGAGGGGGTGTGAAAGTTTTTGACTTCCTTGTGAGTGCCTTTACAGTTGACAGGATGTCTTGCACGTGTGACATGAACCACGAGTTTGCATTGCATGAGTTGAGAGCTGTGCTTGAACCGTTTGTTTGGTGTTAGCAGAAGCAGGCATGGACATAGCATGTTTGGAGCTTGGCTTGAAAGTGTTTCTTGCTTTGAGCTTGACGTGAGATGTTTGGAGTGTGCATGATGAGCAGAGAAGCACTCGAGATGCTTTAGGAGCATCCTTGAAGAAGTGCGTGTTGCTCTGAGTTTGCTCTTGAAACCTTGGCCGCCGACCCTCGCTTCGCTCGTGTCGTCGTACTGAGGTTCGAGCAGAGTGGCTGTGCACTTGTATGCTTGTTTTGCTGAAGCACTGAAGTCCTGAGAAGCACTAGGACGTTTGCATGTGTTCCTCCTTTGTTTAACAAAGTTGAGATGGAATTCACGAAAGTGAAGCTGCGCTGACTCTGCGAGAGACTTGCCGAACACCTCTGGTGTTTTGGCTCAAGCGTGGAGTGAAAAAGAGCTCTGCGTTTTTCACACATGATGAGGCACCAGAGGCGCCAACCCTGGAACAGAAGAATCCGAAGAAAAATGAAGCGAGCAAAAGGCATCGTAGTCCACCTGTTCTGTGGCAAGGCCAGGAAAGCGTTTGAAGGTGTTGCTGAGCACCATGGACTAGTCCACATCGCTGTGGATGCGCAGGAGAACTTCATGTCGGTGAGCACGTGCCGAATATTTCTCCAGGCAGCAATTGACGGGAAGCTCCGTGCTTTCACCCCAGCGGCGCCCGCGAGGAGGGTCCCTGCTGCGTTGATGTGAAGTTCACAGGATCCGTGCGCTAGCTGCGCACTGACTTTGGGGATCCTTTCCTGCTCCGTAGTGGTTCTGAGGCATGCTGTCGCCCCACCGTCGATCAGCCCCGTGACGCGAGCGTCCTTCAAATCCACAAGCCTGGTTGCAGCTTTGAGGTGTACACGTGCCAGTCTCAAACTTTGCAGGAGTTGCATTACGCCTGAACTGCAGGTTGTGTCTTAGGGGCTGCTTTGCAGGTGGCGGGCCTTGTCCTCCACCTGGAGCCGGAGAGCTGCAGCTTTGAGCGCAGCAGGCATCCGGGTCGTGCAGGTCCTTGACGAGAGAAAAAACACAGGGTTCCATACAGGAGGCTCCGGATGCAGTGAACGGCGGATCTTCTCGATTCGCGGATATCCAGACCTCTCCCAAGAGCCTGCGGATCCACAACTCCAATGTCTGAACCCAGGCACCGAATCCGAGAGATCTGTGGATGTGGACGTGGTCTCGTGCCTGCAGAGGACCCAGACGATCACTGTCAGACTTGACTCTGTCGCTGCTAGTCGGCGCAAGACGTGTCTGCCTACGTCGCCCTGCCGTCTAGTACTCGATCTGCTCATTACCGGTATCATCATTTGTTTATATCTTTGTGGGTGCAATCCTTGCCTTTTGTGTTGAATAGCTTTTAGCAGTGTGCAGTGCATTGCCAAGAAGGGGGTTTTCAGGCTCCAGGAGGTCAGGCTCTAGAGTCTAGAGTGAAGCACACGTTGCGTGCGCTTTGAAAGATAACACGGGTGTCTGGAGTCTTTTTTCGAATTCGGCTCATTAAACAAACATAGGGTTTCAAAGGCCGTTGGTTAATGCCTGCCAGCTGGCAGGCATGAAGTATGAATTTATAAATCAGCTCCGCGATAAAGCAGGCACTCCCAAAGCCAACAAACACTGCAGCCCAAAGCTCAAAGCCTGCAAGAACCGACCGTTGCAGAAGCCCTAAAAAGAACCTTTACAAAGGGAACCTTTAAAGGAGCCCTTAACAGAAACCTCTAGAGGGAACTCTTTAAAGGGACCTCTTTGGGAGGGTCCCAGAACTTGGGCTACCGCCCGTGCTGCGCTGAGGCGGAGCGGAGAGCTGTGGCTTTGAAAACCAAGGAATCGCTGTTTGACAGGCCCTAACCCCAACCCCCTAAGCCCATATTCGGGTTTAGGAGAACCTTAAACCCCATATCCCCTAAACCCTAAAACCCTAAACCCCTCATGGTTCCCGTGCTGGTCGCTTCCTGAGACAGGCTGTCCGGGCCTGCAAGATGGGGCCCCGCCTTTTAGTTTTTTCTTATTATGACCCCAACAGGAGAAGACGGCATGCCCTGCAGATGATAGGATCTTTAAGGGACGACTACCGGCTATATACCCCAAGACGACATGTCCTGCAGAGCGAAAGTATGTCCCGCCAGGCAGTTCGTGTTGCCAGTTCGCTGGCCTTTGGCAATCGACGACTCTGTCGACTTTGGTCCACTTTGCTTGGTTGAAGTTTGAGCTCACTGGGGCTTTAATAGGACTTCTAAGTTGCAGGACGGTGGCAGCTGGACGAACAAGAAACTCGCAGTTGCAACTGCTACAGGTAGCTGTAAGACAGCTGCACAGACAATCCTCAAGAATTTTGGTAAGAAGACCAATGCCAGGTTCGCCGGGTTCTTGCTGATGCGACTCGGCACCTGCTTGGCACGGGGAGGGGGGCAGAGAGTTTCAAAGCACTGACATCCAAGGCCCCCAACCCCCTGCGTCCCAAATCCTCCAGTAAGGTTTGCTGGCCAGCTGGTCATGGACATCGGCACAACTACTATGTTCCGAACGGTGCTACTGGTAGAAGGCATGTGCGCGAAGTTTAGGTTTTGTGCTGACAGGAACCTTCTCAATGCCGAAACTTGAGTGGTGCACGAAACCGTGTAAGAAATTGGATTTGTCGTTTGGAGTGCTGAAGCAGTACTGGAAAGCATGTGCCGCATTTGAGCTTTGCAGATGATTGTGCTAAAGACTAGGTGTCTTCGATTATGGCTGTGCGGAGCACTGTTGTTTTGTATATGGCTGTTCTAACTGATGTGTCTTGGTACGCATGCTCTTGCAAGGCTGTGTAAACAGCAAGACGGCATCCTGTGTAATTCCAGAAATGTGGGTGGGCCACCCAAACCCTAAGCCCTAAACCTGAACCCTTAACTCTAAACTCCCCGGGTCACTGCGGCTGGCCGGTGGTCCACGTGTGCCTTGTGTGCGCTTGTGCGACAGCAGTTTGTGCTCTATTGTTTTGGTTTATAATATGGCAGAGCTTTAATATTGTTCTTCATACTGTGGAGGTCACTGGAGCTTCCCTACCTTTTCGATCAATTTTGCTCCCCCTCATCTTGGGTTTCAGATTCTCCAGGTTTTGGTGCAAGGCCTGAAGGCAGAAGAGGAGGGTGCAGAGTCAACATCGGTGGAAACTGCAGCTTGGAAAAGTTCAATGCTTTGAAACAAGTGTTTTTAAAAGCCTGACAGTGCCGTTTGGACAGAAATCAACTGCAGGACGAGACGAGTTCAACCGTGGTGTTGATTCGTTAAGGTTGCGCGCGACGCCCAAGCCAAACCACTCGAAAATTGCAAAGTGTATTACCAGAATGTGAATAAGTGCGAGCGAAGCGAGCGAAACACCAGAGTAAATTCAACAAATTTGACTGATCAAGTGTTGATTTGAGGGTTTTTTCAACATTTTTGGATACTTCAGAAATTTTGAAAATTCGTTGAATGGTGCTGAATCCAGGGAAGAATTGCAACGTGCAACCAAAAACGAAAGACGAAATTGAGGGCACCCAGCCTGAAAGAAAGCTTCTGCTCAATCTTCTGTTAAATTTCAGTGTGCCTTGAATAATGGAATGGAAATGAGGCTGGGCGACTCTCAAGTCGTTCTGGCCATGAATGAGGAGAGGTCAATTGTTTCTTTTTTCAATGTTAGCAAGAACTGCAAAAACATTGGTTTTTCTTTTTTAACTTTGGAGAAATGAGAAAACTGGAAAGAAGCCAGAGTCATGAAACTTAGACAACTTTCTTCAGATTCAGCAGATTCATGCACAGCAACACTTTTTTTTCAGTTCAAATTGCCTTTACCCGTCTGAACAGAATTTTTCTCTTGCTTTTTGCTCAATGTTTTCTTTGTTTTTTGTCGGAATGCTTTCTCAGTTCAGTTGCAAGCTTTAGAAAGAGAAAGTTTCAAGAAACCGCCCTGAACCAAAACACAAACAGATCGTTCAGCAAGTGTTTTAGTGAGTGCTGTCAGCCCGGTAAGCTGTCTGATTGACCAGAAAGACAGTGAAAAAAAATGCAATCGGAACTTAAGAGATCCATAAGAATGTGCATTTTGTGGTTTTGGCTGTTTTTCTGTGTGTGCATGTACAAGTGTTGTGGATGTGTGTGTGTGAGCATGTGTGGTTGCAAAGTGGGTTGGTTTGCGGGCATGTCTTTGGCTTTTAGTGTGCAAGGAAAGTTTCAGTGTGTGGGTAAAGAGTGGTAACGCATGGAGTCTTAGAAGTGACACCAAAAAAAAACAATGACCTTGCAAGGCAAGTGTCTGTGTATTTACCTTGTTTTTTCATTCTGAATGGGTGTGTTGTGGTTTCGGCGTTTTGGCAGTGTGTTATGGAGTGTGGTGTGTGTGTCATTATGTGGGTGCAAAGTGGCTTTGGTGGGTGGTGTGCGTTTGCGTGTATTTCAGCTGGGTTCTGCTGGCTGTTCAAGTGTGGAAGTGTGTGGGTGGTAAAAGGTGTGTGGATTTGGAGACACAAAAAGAGGGCAAGAAATCAACTCCAAAAGGTAGGGAAGCCGAAGTGACCTCTCCAGTGCGAGAAAGATCGCACGCGAACAATGCAAGAGTGCTTTGTCTTGAATGCCAGCTAAAGACAAGTTTAGCCAAGAACACGCGTATCGACGGCGTTTTTTGTTTTCTTGAGTGTTGATGCAAACAGTATCGAATAGAAAAAATCTTGTTTGTCTGTGAGTTGATTTCAATTATTATTGAACTCAAATGGGTTCCAAAAGCAGCTCAATTCTGGGCACCGAAAACGGGCCCTAGATTTTGGATTTCCTGTGTGAACATACAAGGCCACCCAGGTTGGAGCCTCAAATTGGAACCCAAGTTTAGGAGCCATTTTTGGCCCCAGTTGCGGCGTTGTTTTCACACACGGGAAGCCAGATCTGGCTTTCACAGCTCCTCGTTGCGAGTAAAACAAACAAGCCTCTCAGTCGGTTCGAGTCTAAGTCTTTTGTGTCAGTCTTCCCCCAAAATTAGAACAGCAGGCAGCAAGGCGGCAAAGTGTGAACTTGTTTGGCACCGGAACTTTCTCTAACTGTGGAGGTCACTGGAGCTTCCCTACCTTTTCGATCAATTTTGCTGCCCCTCATCTTGGGTTTCAGATTCTCCAGGTTTTGGTGCAAGGCCTGAAGGCAGAAGAGGAGAAAAGAAGGGTGCAGAGTCAACATCGGTGGAAACTGCAGCTTGGAAAAGTTCAATGCTTTGAAACAAGTGTTTTTAAAAGCCTCTGACAGTGCCGTTTGGACAGAAATCAACTGCAGGACGAGACGAGTTCAACCGTGGTGTTGATTCGTAAGGTTGCGCGCGACGCCCAAGCCAAACCACTTGAAAATTGCAAAGTGTATTACCAGAATGTGAATAAGTGCGAGCGAAGCGAGCGAAACACCAGAGTAAATTCAACAAATTTAACTGATCAAGTGTTGATTTTGAGGGTTTTTTCACATTTTCGGAGACTTCAGAAATTTTGAAAATTCGTTGAATGGTGCTGAATCCAGGGAAGAATTGCAACACGCAACCAAAAACGAAAGACAAAGAATTGAGGGCACCCAGCCTGAAAGAAAAGCAGAGTTTCTTCTGCTCAATCTTCTGTCAAAATTTCAGTGTGCCCTGATGTCTGTTTGGCCATTTTGGGAAAATCAAAGACAATCTGGCCATGATGAGAGGTCAGTGTGATTGTTTTTTTCAATGTTATCAGGAACTGCAAAAACATTGGTTTTTCTTTTTGAACTTTGGAGAAATCGAGAAAACACTGGAAAGAAGCCAGATTCATGAAACTTCGACAACTTTCTTCAGATTCAGCAGCAGATTCATGCACAGCAACACTCTTTTTTTTCAGTTCAAAATTGCCTTTGCCCGTCTGAACAGAATTTTTCTCTTGCTTTTTGCTTGATGTTTTCTTTGTTTTTTGTTGGAATGATCTCTCGGTTAAGTTGCAAGCTTCAGAAAGAGAGAGTTTCAAGAAACCGCCCTGAACTAAAACACAAACAGATCGTTCAGCAAGTGTTTTGGTGAGTGCTGCCAGCCCTGTAAGCTGTCGATTAACCAGAAAGACAGTGAAAAAAATTGCAATCGGAACTTAAGAGATCCATAAGAATGTGCATTTTGTGGTTTTGGCTGTTTTTCTGTGTGTGCATGTACAAGTGTTGTGGATGTGTGTGTGTGTGTGTGAGCATGTGTGGTTGCAAAGTGGGTTGGTTTGCGGGCATGTCTTTGGCTTTTAGTGTGCAAGGAAAGTTTCAGTGTGTGGGTAAAGGGTGGTAACGCATGGAGTCTTAGAAGTGACACCAAAAAAAAACAATGACCTTGCAAGTGTCTGTGTATTTACCTTGTTTTTTCATTCTGAATGGGTGTGTTGTGGTTTCGGCGTTTTGGCAGTGTGTTATGGAGTGTGGTGTGTGTGTCATTATGTGGGTGCAAAGTGGCTTTGGTGGGTGGTGTGCGTTTGCGTGTATTTCAGCTGGGTTCTGCTGGCTGTTCAAGTGTGGAAGTGTGTGGGTGGTAAAAGGTGTGTGGATTTGGAGACACAAAAAGAGGGCAAGAAATCAACTCCAAAAGGTAGGGAAGCCGAAGTGACCTCCACAGTGCGAGAAAGATCGCACGCGAACAATGCAAGAGTGCTTTGTCTTGAGTGCCAGCTAAAGACAAGTTTAGCAAAGCCAAGAATCGACGGCGTTTTTTGTTTTCTTGAGTGTTGATGCAAACAGTATCGAATAGAAAAAATCTTGTTTGTCTGTGAGTTGATTTCAATTATTATTGAACTCAAATGGGTTCCAAAAGCAGCTCAATTCTAGGCACCGAAAACGGGCCCTAGATTTTGGATTTCCTGTGTAAACATACAAGGCCACCCAGGTTGGAGCCTCAAATTGGAACCCAAGTTTAGGAGCCATTTTTGGGCCCAGTTGCGGCGTTGTTTTCACACACGGGAAGCCAGATCTGGCTTTCACAGCTCCTCGTTGCGAGTAAAACAAATAAGCCTCTCAGTCGGTCCCAGTCTAAGTCTTGTGTCAGTCTTCCCCCAAAATTAGAACAGCAGGCAGCAAGGCGGCAAAGTGTGAACTTGTTTGGCACCGGAACTTTCTCTAACTGTGGAGGTCACTGGAGCTTCCCTACCTTTTCGATCAATTTTGCTGACCCTCATCTTGGGTTTCAGATTCTCCAGGTTTTGGTGCAAGGCCTGAAGGCAGAAGAGGAGAAAAGAAGGGTGCAGAGTCAACATCGGTGGAAACAGCTTGGAAAAGTTCAATGCTTTGAAACAAGTGTTTTTAAAAGCCTCTGACAGTGCCGTTTGGACAGAAATCAACTGCGGGACGAGACGAGTTCAACCCTGGTGTTGATTCGTTAAGGTTGCGCGCGACGCCCAAGCCAAACCACCTGAAAATTGCAAAGTGTATTTCCAGAATGTGAATAAGTGCGAGCGAAGCGAGCGAAACACCAGAGTAAATTCAACAAATTTAACTGATCAAGTGTTGATTTTTGAGGGTTTTTCAACATTTTCGAGACTTTAGAAATTTTGAAAATTCGTTGAATGGTGCTGAATCCAGGGAAGAATTGCAACACGCAACCAAAAACGAAAGACAAAGAATCAAGGGCACCCCAGCCTAAAAAGAAAGCAGAGTTTCTTCTGCTCAATCTTCTGTCAAATTTCAGTGTGCCTTGAATTTCTGTTTGGCCATTTTGGAAAATTAAAGACAAGAGCACGCAATCGAAGCTTTGTCAAAAAAAGTCGAATGGGAATGGAAATGGCTGGGCGACTCTCAAGTCGTTCTGGCCATGATGAGAGGTCAGTGTGATTGTTTGTTTTTTTTGAATTTTTGCAAGAACTGCAAAAACATTGGTTTTCCTTGGCCCGTCTGAAAGAATTTTCTCTTGCTTTTGTTCAATGTTTTCTTTACTTTTTGTCGGGATGATCTCTTGGTTGCAAGCTTCAGAAAGAGAAAATTTCGAGAAACCGCTTTGAACTAAAACACAAACAGTCGGCAAGTGTTTTGGTAAGTGCCCGGCAAGCTGTCGATTGACCAGAAAGACGGTGAAAAAAATGCAATTGGAACTAAAAGACATTATTAGAATGTGCATTTTGTCGTTTCGGCTGTTTTTCTGAGTGTGCATGTGCAAGATTGTTGTGGATGTGTGTGTGAATTTGTGCAACAAAGTGGATTGGTTTGCGGGTGCATGTCTTTTTTTCTGTGCTTCATTTTTTGGTGCTGTTGGGTTGTAGTCTCTGTGCTTAAATTTTTCCGTTGCTGTTGGGTTGCTGTGAGGTGCTGCCTTCATTTTGGTCGCTGTGTTGGTGCCTTTCTGTGCCTTCACTTTTTGGTTGTGTTTTGCATTTTCTATGTCTTCATTTTTGGTCGCTGTGTGGTGCCTTTTCTGCACCTTCTTTTGGTCGCTGTGTGGTGCCTTTCTGTGCCTTCATTTTTGGTTGCTGTGTGTGCCGTTTCTGTGCCTTTTGGCTTTAGTGTGCAAGAAAAGTGTCAGTGTGTGGGTAAAGGGTGGTAAGGCATGGAGTCGCAGAATGACACCCAAAAAAAACAGTGACCTTGCAGTCTTGCAGTGGTGTCTGTGTGTGTGTGTGTGTGTGTTCACATCGTTTTCTTGAATGGGTGTGTGGTGTTGTGGTTTCGGCGTTTTGGCAGAGAGTTGTGTGTGTTATGGAGTGTGTTGTTGTGTGGGTGCAAAGTGGCTTCAGTGGGTGGTGTGCGTTTGCGTGTCTGTCGGCTGGGTTCTGCTGGTGAAAGGTCTGTGGATTTGGAGACACAAAAAGAGGGCAAGGAATCAACTCCAAAAGGTAGGGAAGTCGAAGTGACCTCCACAGTGCGAGAAAGATCGCACGGGAACAATGCAAGACTGTTGTCTTGAATGCCAGCTAAAGACAAGTTTAGCAAGATAAGAACACGCGTATCAACCGCGTTTTTGTTTTCTTGAGTGTTGATGCAAACAGTATCGAATAGAAAAAACCTTGTTTGTCTGTGAGTTGATTTTCAATTATTATTGAACTCAAATGGGTTCCAAAAGCAGCTCAATTCTGGGCACCGAAAACGGGCCCTAGATTTTGGATTTCCTGTGTGAACATACAAGGCCACCCAGGTTGGAGCCTCAAATTGGAACCCAAGTTTAGGAGCCATTTTTGGGCCCAGTTGTGGCGTTTTTTTCACACACGGGAAGCCAGATCTGGCTTTCACAGCTCCTCGTTGCGAGTAAAACAAATAAGCCTCTTAGTCGGTTCCAGTCTAAGTCCTGTGTCAGTCTTCCCCCAAAATTAGAACAGCAGGCAGCAAGGCGGCAAAGTGTGAACTTGTTTGGAACCGGAACTTTCTCTAACTGTGGAGGTCACTGGAGCTTTCCTACCTTTTCGATCAACTTTGCTGCCCCTCATCTTGGGTTTCAGATTCTCCAGGTTTTGGTGCAAGGCCTGAAGGAAGAAGAGGAGAAAAGAAGGGTGCAGAGTCAACATCGGTGGAAACAGCTTGGAAAAGTTCAATGCTTTGAAACAAGTGTTTTTAAAAGCCTCTGACAGTGCCGTTTGTACAGAAATCAACTGCGGGACGAGACGAGTTCAACCCTGGTGTTGATTCGTTAAGGTTGCGCGCGACGCCCAAGCCAAACCACCTGAAAATTGCAAAGTGTATTTCCAGAATGTGAATAAGTGCGAGCGAAGCGAGCGAAACACCAGAGTAAATTCAACAAATTTGACTGATCAAGTGTTGATTTTAAGGGTTTTTTCAACATTTTCGGAACTTCAGAAATTTTGAAAATTCGTTGAATGGTGCTAAATCCAGGGAAGAATTGCAACACGCAACCAAAAACGAAAGACAAAGAATTAAGGGCACCCAGCCTAAAGAAAGCAGAGTTTCTTCTGCTCAATCTTCTGTCAAATTTCAGTGTGCCTTGAATTTCTGTTTGGCCATTTTGGAAAATTAAAGACAAGAGCACGCAATCGAAGCTTTGTCAAAAAAGTCGAATGGGAATGAAAATCGAGGCTGGGCGACTCTCAAGTCGTTCTGGCCATGATGAGAGGTCAGTGTGATTGTTTTTTTTTGGAATTTTTGCAAGAACTACAAAAACATTGCTTTTTCCTTGGCCCGTCTGAAAAAGAATTTTCTCTTGCTTTTGTTCAATGTTTTCTTTACGTTTTGTTGGGATGATCTCTCGGTTGCAAGCTTCAGAAAGAGAAAATTTCGAGAAAACGCTTTGAACTAAAACACAAACAGTCAGCAAGTGTTTTGGTAAGTGCCCGGCAAGCTGTCGATTGACCAGGAAGACGGTGAAAAAAATGCAATCGGAACTAAAAGACATTATAAGAATGTGCATTTTGTCGTTTCGGCTGTTTTTCTGAGTGTGCATGTGCAAGAGTGTTGTGGATGTGTGTGTGAATTTGTTGCAACAAAGTGGGTTGGTTTGCGGGTGCATGTTTTTTTTTTCTGTGCTTCATTTTTTGGTGCTGTTGGGTTGCAGTCTCTGTGCTTAAATTTTTCCGTTGCTGTTGGGTTGCTGTGAGGTGCTGCCTTCATTTTGGTCGCTGTGTTGGTGCCTTTCTGTGCCTTCACTTTTTGGTTGTGTTTTGCATTTTCTGTGTCTTCATTTTTGGTTGCTGTGTGGTGCCTTTTCTGCACCTTCTTTTGGTCGCTGTGTGGTGCCTTTCTGTGCCTTCATTTTTGGTCGCTGTGTGTGCCGTTTCTGTGCCTTTTGGCTTCAGTGTGCAAGAAAAGTGTCAGTGTGGGTAAAGGGTGGTAAGGCATGGAGTCGCAGAAGTGACACCAAAAAAAAAACAGTGACCTTGCAGTGGTGTCTGTGTGTGTGTGTGTGTGTGTGTTTACATCGTTTTCTCGAATGGGTGTGTGGTGTTGTGGTTTCGGCGTTTTGGCAGAGAGTCGTGTGTGTCATGAAGTGTGTCATTATGAGGTGCAAAGTGGCTTCAGTGGGTGGTGTGCGTTTGCGTGTCTGTCGGCTGGGTTCTGCTGGCTGTTCAAGTGTGGAAGTGTGCGGGTGGTGAAAGGTGTGTGGATTTTGGAGACACAAAAAGAGGGCAAGGAATCAACTCCAAAAGGTAGGGAAGCCGAAGTGACCTCCACAGTGCGAGAAAGATCGCACGGGAACAATGCAAGACTGTTGTCTTGAATGCCAGCTAAAGACAAGTTTAGCAAGATAAGAACACGCGTATCAACCGCGTTTTTTGTTTTCTTGAGTGTTGATGCAAACAGTATCGAATAGAAAAAATCTTGTTTGTCTGTGAGTTGATTTTCAATTATTATTGAACTCAAATGGGTTCCAAAAGCAGCTCAATTCTGGGCACCGAAAACGGGCCCTAGATTTTGGATTTCCTGTGTGAACATACAAGGCCACCCAGGTTGGAGCCTCAAATTGGAACCCAAGTTTAGGAGCCATTTTTGGGCCCAGTTGTGGCGTTTTTTTCACACACGGGAAGCCAGATCTGGCTTTCACAGCTCCTCGTTGCGAGTAAAACAAATAAGCCTCTCAGTCGGTTCCAGTCTAAGTCCTGTGTCAGTCTTCCCCCAAAATTAGAACAGCAGGCAGCAAGGCGGCAAAGTGTGAACTTGTTTGGAACCGGAACTTTCTCTAACTAGTGCGAGAAAGATCGCACGGGAACAATGCAAGACTGTTGTCTTGAATGCCAGCTAAAGACAAGTTTAGCAAGATAAGAACACGCGTATCAACCGCGTTTTTTGTTTTCTTGAGTGTTGATGCAAACAGTATCGAATAGAAAAAATCTTGTTTGTCTGTGAGTTGATTTTCAATTATTATTGAACTCAAATGGGTTCCAAAAGCAGCTCAATTCTGGGCACCGAAAACGGGCCCTAGATTTTGGATTTCCTGTGTGAACATACAAGGCCACCCAGGTTGGAGCCTCAAATTGGAACCCAAGTTTAGGAGCCATTTTTGGGCCCAGTTGTGGCGTTTTTTTCACACACGGGAAGCCAGATCTGGCTTTCACAGCTCCTCGTTGCGAGTAAAACAAATAAGCCTCTCAGTCGGTTCCAGTCTAAGTCCTGTGTCAGTCTTCCCCCAAAATTAGAACAGCAGGCAGCAAGGCGGCAAAGTGTGAACTTGTTTGGAACCGGAACTTTCTCTAACTGTGGAGGTCACTGGAGCTTTCCTACCTTTTCGATCAACTTTGCTGCCCCTCATCTTGGGTTTCAGATTCTCCAGGTTTTGGTGCAAGGCCTGAAGGCAGAAGAGGAGAAAAGAAGGGTGCAGAGTCAACATCGGTGGAAACAGCTTGGAAAAGTTCAATGCTTTGAAACAAGTGTTTTTAAAAGCCTCTGACAGTGCCGTTTGGACAGAAATCAACTGCGGGACGAGACGAGTTCAACCCTGGTGTTGATTCGTTAAGGTTGCGCGCGACGCCCAAGCCAAACCACCTGAAAATTGCAAAGTGTATTTCCAGAATGTGAATAAGTGCGAGCGAAGCGAGCGAAACACCAGAGTAAATTCAACAAATTTAACTGATCAAGTGTTGATTTTGAGGGTTTTTTCAACATTTTCGGGACTTCAGCAATTTTGAAAAATTCGTTGAATGGTGCTGAATCCAGGGAAGAATTGCAACACGCAACCAAAAACGAAAGACAAAGAATTAAGGGCACCCAGCCTAAAAAGAAAGCAGAGTTTCTTCTGCTCAATCTTCTGTCAAATTTCAGTGTGCCTTGAATTTCTGTTTGGCCATTTTGGAAAATTAAAGACAAGAGCACGCAATCGAAGCTTTGTCAAAAAAGTCGAATGGGAATGAAAATCGAGGCTGGGCGACTCTCAAGTCGTTCTGGCCATGATGAGAGGTCAGTGTGATTGTTTTTTTTGGAATTTTTGCAAGAACTACAAAAACATTGCTTTTTCCTTGGCCCGTCTGAAAAGAATTTTCTCTTGCTTTTGTTCAATGTTTTCTTTACGTTTTGTTGGGATGATCTCTCGGTTGCAAGCTTCAGAAAGAGAAAATTTCGAGAAAACGCTTTGAACTAAAACACAAACAGTCAGCAAGTGTTTTGGTAAGTGCCCGGCAAGCTGTCGATTGACCAGGAAGACGGTGAAAAAAATGCAATCGGAACTAAAAGACATTATAAGAATGTGCATTTTGTCGTTTCGGCTGTTTTTCTGAGTGTGCATGTGCAAGAGTGTTGTGGATGTGTGTGTGTGTGTGTGTGTGTAATTTGTTGCAACAAAGTGGGTTGGTTTGCGGGTGCATGTTTTTTTTTTTCTGTGCTTCATTTTTTGGTGCTGTTGGGTTGCAGTCTCTGTGCTTAAATTTTTCCGTTGCTGTTGGGTTGCTGTGAGGTGCTGCCTTCATTTTGGTCGCTGTGTTGGTGCCTTTCTGTGCCTTCACTTTTTGGTTGTGTTTTGCATTTTCTGTGTCTTCATTTTTGGTTGCTGTGTGGTGCCTTTTCTGCACCTTCTTTTGGTCGCTGTGTGGTGCCTTTCTGTGCCTTCATTTTTGGTCGCTGTGTGTGCCGTTTCTGTGCCTTTTGGCTTCAGTGTGCAAGAAAAGTGTCAGTGTGGGTAAAGGGTGGTAAGGCATGGAGTCGCAGAAGTGACACCAAAAAAAAAACAGTGACCTTGCAGTGGTGTCTGTGTGTGTGTGTGTGTGTGTGTTTACATCGTTTTCTCGAATGGGTGTGTGGTGTTGTGGTTTCGGCGTTTTGGCAGAGAGTCGTGTGTGTCATGAAGTGTGTCATTATGAGGTGCAAAGTGGCTTCAGTGGGTGGTGTGCGTTTGCGTGTCTGTCGGCTGGGTTCTGCTGGCTGTTCAAGTGTGGAAGTGTGCGGGTGGTGAAAGGTGTGTGGTTTTGGAGACACAAAAAGAGGGCAAGGAATCAACTCCAAAAGGTAGGCAAGCCGAAGTGACCTCCACAGTGCGAGAAAGATCGCACGGGAACAATGCAAGACTGTTGTCTTGAATGCCAGCTAAAGACAAGTTTAGCAAGATAAGAACACGCGTATCAACCGCGTTTTTTTGTTTTCTTGAGTGTTGATGCAAACAGTATCGAATAGAAAAAATCTTGTTTGTCTGTGAGTTGATTTTCAATTATTATTGAACTCAAATGGGTTCCAAAAGCAGCTCAATTCTGGGCACCGAAAACGGGCCCTAGATTTTGGATTTCCTGTGTGAACATACAAGGCCACCCAGGTTGGAGCCTCAAATTGGAACCCAAGTTTAGGAGCCATTTTTGGGCCCAGTTGTGGCGTTTTTTTCACACACGGGAAGCCAGATCTGGCTTTCACAGCTCCTCGTTGCGAGTAAAACAAATAAGCCTCTCAGTCGGTTCCAGTCTAAGTCCTGTGTCAGTCTTCCCCCAAAATTAGAACAGCAGGCAGCAAGGCGGCAAAGTGTGAACTTGTTTGGAACCGGAACTTTCTCTAACTGTGGAGGTCACTGGAGCTTCCTACCTTTTCGATCAACTTTGCTGCCCCTCATCTTGGGTTTCAGATTCTCCAGGTTTTGGTGCAAGGCCTGAAGGCAGAAGAGGAGAAAAGAAGGGTGCAGAGTCAACATCGGTGGAAACAGCTTGGAAAAGTTCAATGCTTTGAAACAAGTGTTTTTAAAAGCCTCTGACAGTGCCGTTTGGACAGAAATCAACTGCGGGACGAGACGAGTTCAACCCTGGTGTTGATTCGTTAAGGTTGCGCGCGACGCCCAAGCCAAACCACCTGAAAATTGCAAAGTGTATTTCCAGAATGTGAATAAGTGCGAGCGAAGCGAGCGAAACACCAGAGTAAATTCAACAAATTTAACTGATCAAGTGTTGATTTTGAGGGTTTTTTCAACATTTTCGGGACTTCAGCAATTTTGAAAAATTCGTTGAATGGTGCTGAATCCAGGGAAGAATTGCAACACGCAACCAAAAACGAAAGACAAAGAATTAAGGGCACCCAGCCTAAAAAGAAAGCAGAGTTTCTTCTGCTCAATCTTCTGTCAAATTTCAGTGTGCCTTGAATTTCTGTTTGGCCATTTTGGAAAATTAAAGACAAGAGCACGCAATCGAAGCTTTGTCAAAAAAGTCGAATGGGAATGAAAATCGAGGCTGGGCGACTCTCAAGTCGTTCTGGCCATGATGAGAGGTCAGTGTGATTGTTTTTTTTGGAATTTTTGCAAGAACTACAAAAACATTGCTTTTTCCTTGGCCCGTCTGAAAAAGAATTTTCTCTTGCTTTTGTTCAATGTTTTCTTTACGTTTTGTTGGGATGATCTCTCGGTTGCAAGCTTCAGAAAGAGAAAATTTCGAGAAAACGCTTTGAACTAAAACACAAACAGTCAGCAAGTGTTTTGGTAAGTGCCCGGCAAGCTGTCGATTGACCAGGAAGACGGTGAAAAAAATGCAATCGGAACTAAAAGACATTATAAGAATGTGCATTTTGTCGTTTCGGCTGTTTTTCTGAGTGTGCATGTGCAAGAGTGTTGTGGATGTGTGTGTGTGTGTAATTTGTTGCAACAAAGTGGGTTGGTTTGCGGGTGCATGTTTTTTTTTTCTGTGCTTCATTTTTTGGTGCTGTTGGGTTGCAGTCTCTGTGCTTAAATTTTTCCGTTGCTGTTGGGTTGCTGTGAGGTGCTGCCTTCATTTTGGTCGCTGTGTTGGTGCCTTTCTGTGCCTTCACTTTTTGGTTGTGTTTTGCATTTTCTGTGTCTTCATTTTTGGTTGCTGTGTGGTGCCTTTTCTGCACCTTCTTTTGGTCGCTGTGTGGTGCCTTTCTGTGCCTTCATTTTTGGTCGCTGTGTGTGCCGTTTCTGTGCCTTTTGGCTTCAGTGTGCAAGAAAAGTGTCAGTGTGGGTAAAGGGTGGTAAGGCATGGAGTCGCAGAAGTGACACCAAAAAAAAAAACAGTGACCTTGCAGTGGTGTCTGTGTGTGTGTGTGTGTGTGTTTACATCGTTTTCTCGAATGGGTGTGTGGTGTTGTGGTTTCGGCGTTTTGGCAGAGAGTCGTGTGTGTCATGAAGTGTGTCATTATGAGGTGCAAAGTGGCTTCAGTGGGTGGTGTGCGTTTGCGTGTCTGTCGGCTGGGTTCTGCTGGCTGTTCAAGTGTGGAAGTGTGCGGGTGGTGAAAGGTGTGTGGTTTTGGAGACACAAAAAGAGGGCAAGGAATCAACTCCAAAAGGTAGGCAAGCCGAAGTGACCTCCACAGTAATTTTTTTTCAAGGCGGACGCCCCTTCACCACATCAGCAGCACAGTGGGCCGGTCTATTGCAACAAGGACGGTCAATACTGGTTGACTTGCGGAGGTTCATGTGGACCTGGCTTCACGGTTCGGTGTCTGCAAGTCCAGGTATTGACCCGATACTGCAACAAGTCAAAAGTTTTGCCTCAAAAGAAAAGGTCTTTTAACATTTGCCAGCAAAAGGTCTTACCACTTCGTCACACCAGAGCGACCGAAAAACCACCAGGCACTCTGAAAATCTCTTCCAAAGATTGCCACGCAAGAAGTTGCCCAAGCAAAATTTTGCAAATTTTATTTGGTACAGCCACAGGACTGGTACTTTTCGGAAATAGTGTTTCTTTGGGGTCAACCCTTCTGAAAGGTTGCCACCCCTAGAGGTCACGCCTTGCAAAAGTTGCAACCGGCAAGTTCGAGGAATGATTGCGACTGGAATCAAATTAACAAACAAAACCTAAAAAATTTGTGGGTTGTCCAAAAATGTTCAAAACTCATCAAAAACAGCACTTTAGTAAGTTTCTGTATTGAATACACTCCGGTGTTTTGCTCGCTGCGCTCGCACTTATTCACATTTTGGTAAGACACTTTGCAAATTTCGAACGGTTGGGTTTGGGCGTCGCGCGCAACATTGCGGCATCAACACCACAGTTGAACTCGTCTTGTCCTGCAGTTGATTTCTATCCAAATGACACTGTCAGAGGCTTTTAAAAACGCTTGTTTCAAAAGCATTGAACTTTTCCAAGCTCTTCTGCCTTCAGGCCTTGCACCAAAACCTGGAGAATCTGAAACCCAAGATGAGGGGCAGCAAAATTGATCGAAAAGTAGGAAAGCTCCAGTGACCTCCACAGTACTACATCAGCAGCGCAGTTGGCCGTTCTTGTGGGTCTCCACTGGAGGTAAAACAGTCGCAGGCGCGAAAACCAAAGCAAACACACCCAAAACTACAACACCACCGAACACAACCACAAAAACCCGCAGCGGGTCAAAACCAATGCGCTAAACGTCAAACTGCACAAGCCAGCGTTACTCAAAGCAATGCTGCGCCACGTCTGGCGCTACGCGTCCGTAGAGACAGTTCCCACACAAGCGCCAGGGCCGTAGCCATAGCACTTAGGACATTGTGTTGACAAGAAAGTTGCAAATCTTACACTTGTTGGCTGCAGACTGTAAAGCAGCCTGTGGGCCTTAAACAAGCAGCCTGTGGGCCTTAAACTGCACCTGGAAAACACCAAGCCAATTTTTAGACTTCTGGCACCTGGAAGCACACTGCCCAAGTGCCAGCCAGCTGGGGTTCTTGTGCTGGTCTAAAGATGGAGCTGTGACAATGTGCTCTTGCAAGCAGCGCTCCAGGTCTGCTCTATGGCCGTGAGAACGTCAGAACTCACACAGCGCAGACTGCAGCGTAGTGTAGCCTGCAGCTCTTTGTCTGCTTCCCGCTCGTTGGAGGAAGGAAGCACCTTTTCTAGCACTCTGTGTGCATTGTGCTCAGTGCGGAACTTCCAAAAAAGATAAGTGCAAGCAAAGCAAGCAAAACACTAGAGTAAATTCAACAAATTTAACGATCAAGTGTTGATTTTGAGGGGTTTTTTTTGAAACATTTTTGGAGACTTCAGAAATTTTGAAAATTCGTTATAAGGGAAGAATTGCAGCACCCAGCCTGAAGAAAGCAGATTGCTTAATGTTTTCTTTGTTTTTTGTCGGAATGATCTCTTGGTTGAATTGCAAGCTCAGAAAGAGAGTTTCGAGAAACCTGAACCAAAGCAGATCATTCAGCAAGTGCTTTGGTAAGTGCTGTCAGCCTGGTAATCTGTGAAAAATTGCAATCGGAACTTAAGAGATCCATAAGAATGTGCATTTTGTGGTTTTGGCTGTTTTCGAGTGTGCATGTGCAAGAGTGTTGTGGTTGCAAAGTGGGTTTGCGGGTGCCTTTGGCTTCAGTGTGCAAGGAAAGTTTCAGTGTGTGGGTAAAGGGTGGTAACGCATGGAGTCTCAGAAGTGACACCAAATTGAAAAAACAGTGACCTTGCAGGTGTCTGTGTGTGTTTACCTCGTTTTTTCAGTGTATGGGTGTGTTGTGGTTTTCGGTGTGGGTGGTGAAAGGTGTGTGGATTTGGAGACACAAAAAAGAGGGCAAGAAATCAACTCCAAAAGGCAGAGAAGCCCGAAGTGACCTCCACAGTGCGAGAAAGATCACATGCGAACAATGCAAGAGTGCTTTGTTTTGAATGCCAGCTAAAGACAAGTTTAGCAAAGCCAAGAACACGCGTATCGACGGCGTTTTTTGTTTTCTTGAGTGTTGATGCAAACAGTATTGAATGGAAAAAATCTTGTTTGTCTGTGAGTTGATTTCAATTGTTATTGAACTCAAATGGTTCCAAAAGCAGCTCAATTCTGGGCACCGAAAACGGGCTCTAGATTTTGGATTTCCTGTGTGAACATACAAGGCCACCCAGGTTGGAGCCTCAAATTGGAACCCAAGTTTAGGAGCCTTTTGGGCCCAGTTGCGGCGTTTTTTTCACACACGGGAAGCCAGATCTGGCTTTCACAGCTCCTCGTTGCGAGTAAAACAAATAAGCCTCTCAGTCGGTTCCAGTCTAAGTTTTGTGTCAGTCTTCCCCCAAAATTAGAACAGCAGGCAGCAAGGCGGCAAAGTGTGAACTTGTTTGGCACCGGAACTTTCTCTAACTGTGCAAGGCCTGAAGGCAGAAGAGAAGAAAAGAAGGGTGCAGAGTCAACATCGGTGGAAACTGCAGCTTGGAAAAGTTCAATGCTTTTGAAACAAGTGTTTTGAAAAGCCTCTGACAGTGCCGTTTGGACAGAAATCAACTGCAGGACAAGACGAGTTCAACTGTGGTGTTGATGCCGCAATGTTGCGCGCGACGCCCAAACCCAACCGTTCGAAATTTGCAAAGTGTCTTACCAAAATGTGAATAAGTGCGAGCGCAGCGAGCGAAACACCGGAGTGTATTCAACACAGAAACTTACTAAAGTGCTGTTTTTGATGAGTTTTGAACATTTTTGGACAACCCACAAATTTTTTAGGTTTTGTTTGTTAATTTGATTCCAGTCGCAATCATTCCTCGAACTTGCCGGTTGCAACTTTTGCAAGGCGTGACCTCTGGGGGTGGCAACCTTTCAGAAGGGTTGACCCCAAAGAAACACTATTTCCGAAAAGTACCCGTCCAGAGGCTGTACCAAATAAAATTTGCAAAATTTTGCTTGGGCAACTTCTTGCGTGGCAATCTTTGGAAGAGATTTTCAGAGTGCCTGGTGGTTTTTCGGTCGCTCTGGTGTGATCGAAGTGGTAAGACCTTTTGCTGGCAAATGTTAAAAGACCTTTTCTTTTGAGGCAAAACTTTTGACTTGTTGCAGTGTCGGGTCAATACCTGGACTTGCAGACACCTCTTTGCCTTCGAAAAAGGATTGTTTTTCACTTGGATCGGATGCCTCAAGACCCCAGCTGATTTTGATTTGAAAGTTTACACCCAAAAATTGATTCCAAGCCCAATTTTCAAAAAACAGAACCAAAGGCAGTGTGGTCTGGCTTTGTGTCGTTTTTTTTGCTTTGCCAAATATTGACCCTTTCTTTAAGTGCAAAACTTTGACTTGAAGCAGTGTTGGGTCTGGCATTGGACAATTGGTTGTTTTGAATTTGGATTGGATGGCTTAAGACCTGGCTTTTTAACAATTTTTGAAATAAGGCCAAAGTGGTGCCAAGTGTGTTTTCAGCTTCTTGATCTTTAAAAAATTTGCACCAAAAGTTTGGTTCGAAGACAATTTTGAAAAGAAAAGGGTTCCAAAAAAAGAGCCTCCACAGTATTACCAGAATGTGAATAAGTGCGAGCAAAGCAAGCAAAACACTAGAGTAAATTCAACAAATTTAACGATCAAGTGTTGATTTTGAGGGTTTTTTTTGAACATTTTCGGAGACTTCAGAAATTTTGAAAATTCGTTGAATAAGGGAAGAATTGCAGCACCCAGCCTGAAGAAAGCAGAGTTTCTTCTGCTCAATCTGTCAAATTTCAGTGTGCCTTGAATTTCTGTTTGGCCATTTTAAGGCTGGGCAACTCTTAAGTTGTTCTGGCCATGAATGAGAAGAGGTCAGTGTGATTGTTTTTTTCAATGTTGGCAAGAACTGCAAAACATTGGTTTTTCTTTTTAAACTTTGGAGAAATCGAGAAAACACTGGAAAGAAGTCAGAGTTATGAAACTTAGACAACTTTCTTCAAATTCAGTAGCAGACATGCACAGCAACACTTTTTGTTTTTTCAGTTCAAATTGCCTTTGCTCGTCTGAACAGAATTTTTCTTTTTGCTCAATGTTTTCTTTGTTTTTTGTCGGAATGATCTCTTGGTTGAATTGCAAGCTCAGAAAGAGAGTTTCGAGAAACCTGAACCAAAAAACACAAGCAGATCGTTCAGCAAGTGCTTTGGTGAGTGCTGTCAGCCTGGTAATCTGTGAAAAATTGCAATCGGAACTTAAGAGATCCATAAGAATGTGCATTTTGTGGTTTCGGCTGTTTTCTGAGTGTGCATGTGCAAGAGTGTTGTGGTTGCAAAGTGTTGGTTTGCGGGTGCATGTCTTTGGCTTCAGTGTGCAAGGAAAGTTTCAGTGTGTGGGTAAAGGGTGGTAACGCATGGAGTCTCAGAAGTGACACCAAATTGAAAAAACAGTGACCTTGCAGTGGTGTCTGTGTGTGTTTACCTCGTTTTTTCAGTGTGAATGGGTGTGTTGTGGTTTTCGGCGTTTTGGCAGAGTCGTGTGTGTCATGGAGTGTGTGCTGTGTGTCATTATGTGGGTGCAAAGTGGCTTTTGTGGGTGGTGTGCGTTTGCGTGTATGTCGGCTGGGTTCTGCTGGCTGTTCAAGTGTGGAAGTGTGTGGGTGGTGAAAGGTGTGTGGATTTGGAGACACAAAAAGAGGGCAAGAAATCAACTCCAAAAGGTAGGGAAGCCGAAGGGACCTCCACAGTGCGAGAAAGATCACACGCGAACAATGCAAGAGTGCTTTGTCTTGAATGCCAGCTAAAGACAAGTTTAGCAAAGCCAAGAACACGCGTATCGACGGCGTTTTTTGTTTTCTTGAGTGTTGATGCAAACAGTATCGAATGGAAAAAATCTTGTTTGTCTGTGAGTTGATTTCAATTATTATTGAACTCAAATGGGTTCCAAAAGCAGCTCAATTCTGGGCACCGAAAACGGGCCCTAGATTTTGGATTTCCTGTGTGAACATACAAGGCCACCCAGGTGGAGCCTCAAATTGGAACCCAAGTTTAGGAGCCATTTTTGGGCCCAGTTGCGGCGTTTTTTTCACACACGGGAAGCCAGATCTGGCTTTCACAGCTCCTCGTTGCGAGTAAAACAAATAAGCCTCTCAGTCGGTTCCAGTCTAAGTTTTGTGTCAGTCTTCCCCCAAAATTAGAACAGCAGGCAGCAAGGCGGCAAAGTGTGAACTTGTTTGGCACCGGAACTTTCTCTAACTGTGGAGGTCACTGGAGCTTCCCTACCTTTTCGATCAATTTTGCTGCCCCTCATCTTGGGTTTCAGATTCTCCAGGTTTTGGTGCAAGGCCTGAAGGCAGAAGAGAAGAAAAGAAGGGTGCAGAGTCAACATCGGTGGAAACTGCAGCTTGGAAAAGTTCAATGCTTTTGAAACAAGTGTTTTTGAAAGCCTCTGACAGTGCCGTTTGGACAGAAATCAACTGCAGGACAAGACGAGTTCAACTGTGGTGTTGATGCCGCAATGTTGCGCGCGACGCCCAAACCCAACCGTTCGAAATTTGCAAAGTGTCTTACCAAAATGTGAATAAGTGCGAGCGCAGCGAGCGAAACACCGGAGTGTATTCAACACAGAAACTTACTAAAGTGCTGTTTTTGATGAGTTTTGAACATTTTTGGACAACCCACAAATTTTTTAGGTTTTGTTTGTTAATTTGATTCCAGTCGCAATCATTCCTCGAACTTGCCGGTTGCAACTTTTGCAAGGCGTGACCTCTGGGGGTGGCAACCTTTCAGAAGGGTTGACCCCAAAGAAACACTATTTCCGAAAAGTACCAGTCCAGAGGCTGTACCAAATAAAATTTGCAAAATTTTGCTTGGGCAACTTCTTGCGTGGCAATCTTTGGAAGAGATTTTCAGAGTGCCTGGTGGTTTTTCGGTCGCTCTGGTGTGATCGAAGTGGTAAGACCTTTTGCTGGCAAATGTTAAAAGACCTTTTCTTTTGAGGCAAAACTTTTGACTTGTTGCAGTGTCGGGTCAATACCTGGACTTGCAGACACCTCTTTGCCTTCGAAAAAGGATTGTTTTTCACTTGGATCGGATGCCTCAAGACCCCAGCTGATTTTGATTTGAAAGTTTACACCCAAAAATTGATTCCAAGCCCAATTTTCAAAAAACAGAACCAAAGGCAGTGTGGTCTGGCTTTGTGTCGTTTTTTTTGCTTTGCCAAATATTGACCCTTTCTTTAAGTGCAAAACTTTGACTTGAAGCAGTGTTGGGTCTGGCATTGGACAATTGGTTGTTTTGAATTTGGATTGGATGGCTTAAGACCTGGCTTTTTAACAATTTTTGAAATAAGGCCAAAGTGGTGCCAAGTGTGTTTTCAGCTTCTTGATCTTTAAAAAATTTGCACCAAAAGTTTGGTTCGAAGACAATTTTGAAAAGAAAAGGGTTCCAAAAAAAGAGCCTCCACAGTATTACCAGAATGTGAATAAGTGCGAGCAAAGCAAGCAAAACACTAGAGTAAATTCAACTGAACATTTTCGGAGACTTCAGAAATTTTGAAAATTCGTTGAATACAGCAGCGGTAACCCGCAACATACTTGGAAATACCTGGCTTTCCTGCACCCCAAACTGGGGCCGCTGGTAAGGCACCGTGGAACAACGACAGTTGAGATCTGGCCAACCACCATCTTGCCGCCGGCCTTAAGATGACAGAGTCCCCCTCCAGAGACCTCCCTTACCAGTTTGGGCAAGTGCCCACCCTTCAACAGCGGAAATCTGGCCAAACGCCGTCTTGCAGCGACTTGGCACGACCTTCTGCGTCGGTGCAAAAGGAACGTCAAAGTAACCTGGACCTTGGAGCTGGAACACGCCCAGGGTAACCCGCACATGAGCGTCCCGACGCCGAGCGGACAGCCTGTGCGCCGGTGAAAGCTTCCCAAGGCGCAGCATCATCGGCAAAAAAAGGGGGAGGGGTGCACGAGCAAGATGAACACCGTCCTGAGCCACGGCGGATAGGAGCAAAAAAAGGGGAGAGGGGTTTGAGCAATGGTGAGCATCAGCAAACAAAAAGGAGGGGCGTCAGGTACTTGCAGGCAAAGCCGCTTCCCCTAGCCCCTTGAGCCCTAAAGTCTTCTTCTGGTGTCTTCTTCTGGGGGACAACCGGGCAGTGGAAAGATGAACACTCTTGCACGCAACAGGCTGTCTGTGACACTGTGCTAGGTGTGCCAGAAGCGGCGTGAAGCCAACTGGACGCGTAAAAGCCAGACAGCTATCGAGCTTGCAACATGCCTTTTTCGAGACGATGGTGCTCAAGCCTGTGCACGTTTGAACGCAACAGCTGGCATCTGTCAGAAGCATGGAAGCTGCCCGCGTACTGTCAACCACAAACCACTGGAACATGTGTACAATTGGCATGCGCCTTCACAGCAATCTGATGTACTCAGGCTTATGGAAGACATAGCTGACAGCTTCGGAAGAAAGGATGCAGGACATGTGAACGATGCACAGGACGGAGAGCAACAAGTCTGGAAATCCAAGGTTGTCGCCTGCCTGTTGCCTGGATTTGGCGTGCACCCGATGGCAAGCAGCAGTTTTCCTGTCGCACATCAGTTGAGCCCGACTTGGCTGGGCATGACAAGCCAGAGCATGCGGGCATTCGCAGGCCTCAGCACACGCGCGGCCGCGGCCCGCCCTCCCGCCCAAGCCCCCTCCCACCGCCCTACATGCTTGAAAAAAAGCGGGCGCGGTTCAAAGCAAGCTCAATAATCAGAAAACATGTCAAAAATCATGCAACTCCAAACAAGCGAAAAACACAACAAAACACTGCAACTGTTGGTGATATCTAGGTAGTTTGACATGCCCGAGCCGTTCAGAACGAAGGACAACACTTCCAAAACATTGTTGCATGTGGAAAAAGCCTTTGTCTGCTCCAACTTGAAAGGAAAAACAGTTATTTGTATTTTTCAATCGGTTCTTGAGCCAGAGCTGCCTCCTGGCGTCCATTTCTGCCCCCAAAAGCGGCTTGCCCAAAAATGGTTGCAGAGTCTTCCCCTATCATTGTATGGCTTCGTGGTTTAGGCACAGAGCACCGACAGAGTTCCGGCTTCTTGGCTTTCACGTCTCATACAGCGGCTGCTTGCAGTCTATACAGATTGAATTACCTTCGAGCCACTCGCGCTCCTCGCTCTGCAACTCCTCCAGCTCACGCAGCCAAGAGTTCGACGTCAGAATCATAGCGACGTTGTAGACATACACACTGTAGGTGAACAGATTTGTTCCAGAGTGGGCGAGCGTAACCTCTTCTGTGGACCCCTGAAACAGGCGACGATTGCGCAAAACCATGTCCGCGGAACCTTCATCATACAAGATGGCGCGGTGGACCAGAGGGTTGAAGCCACGCAAGTCAGGCTGACTCACGCCACAGCAGTTGAGCTCTAGTGTCTGGCGATGACCGAAGAGGCTGCGAGCATAGATTGTTTTACCAAGTCGCGTGGGACCAGTTAAAACAAGGAAGCTCCTTCGGAACATGGGGCGGGCGAACTGTGGCAAGAAGTCGCGCTGGACCTGCTCCAGCACAACGGCTGTCTTCATGAGGGGCTGAAGGTCCAGGAGCGCTTGCGCCTTGCGCGCTGCAACGGCCTCTGTCTGCATGCACTGTGCATGGAACTTCATGTTGTCGAAATAGGCTTTCACGTGCTTCTTGCAGCGCAGGTACTCCTTCTCCGCAACCTGCTCCGTAATTTTACAGGCCTGCCATAAATTGGTAATCCAATCCGGCGCAATTGGAAAGGTGGTGAAGGCAGGAGCTGTCGTCGTCATATGAATGGAGCCAATCTTCGGAACCTGTAAATAATAATGCCCCTGATCGTATGCCTTTCGGCAAGCTTTTCCACGGGCTTGCTTGCACTCCACAGACTGATGCGGAACGGCACCACGAAACAACAGACTGGGCTTCGGCAGAGTCACCGTCTGTCCTTACTTTTACCCCACAAAACTACCGGCAAGGACCCAGGAGGAACGCCCGAATCGATATCGGGCGTGAGGTGTCACCGGCAAAGCCAGCGGCGGTGGAAACAGTGGGTCATGTTCACATCAACCCTTTGAAACAGGGCACCTAATTAGCTAACTGCACCGGCGACCGCAAAACCGAGCCAGGACGCAGAACATAACCAACTAACCTGCGCCAAGCATCTCGAGTCAAACATCAGATGAAAGTGGATGCTGGGCACCAGCTTCTCCAGACTCACAGCGGTGTGCAGCTCACACGCAAGAGTCATACGATCCAGCTTGCTTTGCCGTAGCTGCTGCGCAAAGCGTTGGAACTCATCCCAAAGGCTTGCAACCTCGACATTGTCCTGCAAGAGGCGACAGATATCGGCAATCCGCGACTCCCCTTCTGCCAACATTGCACTTGCCCCGGCATCTGTAATCCTGGACCAGGAGCCAGAGTATCTGAACATCGTGCCACTGCCGCGGTAGGAAGGCAGCGGTTGCTCATTCAAGACTATGGGGGGTTCTGCGTGCCAGGAGGCAAGCAAAGCTCTTGCTGCAGCCATGAGATGAGCAGGCACTTGGCCCAGCATGGCCTGTAGAACTGGAACCTTGTCTATGCTGGTAAACTCCACTCGCAGGACATTGCGCCTCTCATGACCATGTGAGCCTTCCTCGACCATTCTCCTCGCAACCCACGTGTCTCGGACAAGGGTCTGGAGCTGGGTCCGTGTTTGCCTGCTGTTTTCTCCCTCCGGCGGACTCTGCTTGCCCTGCAAACGACGACGTTTTGCGGGCAACATGGCTCAGGCAAAATGCCCGGATTTACATGCACGGCACGTGCCAATTAGAGACAGGCAGTCACGCTTCTGTCAGATTCCCACGCAGTTACACAAACCATACGGCGCTCCCGTTTAGTTAGAGGGTTTGTGGGAAAGAGTCACCTGCACGGTACGTACCAGTAGAAGCAGGAACTCACGCTTGTGTCAGATTCCCCTGCAGTTACGCAAACCATGTGGTGCTCATGAAAAGTGGTGAGCTCTTTGGTGAGAGGCACTGAAGCTCACTGTCCAAGCCTGCGAAACGCTGCGCAGGAACGTGACAGGACCCAATGTCTACCTTCTCTCATTGCAGAAACCATTACCGCAGGACCGCACAGGACAAGCCACGTACGAGAACTGCAAGATGACACGCGTGGTCCTGCAAAACCGTTGTGGGACAATAGAATTATTAGTCCAAAAAACGGATTTGCAGGACCACGGGTTTTCGAGGCCTGCTTTCCCGGAACGTTTCGCGGGGCCGCGTGCCCAGAGCAAGCTTCTAGTGGTCTCCAGGTCTTTGGCCACGAGGTGGTAGGAGACGAAGGAACGTCCACAATGGGACTGGCTGCCCCGGAACTCCAAGGGAACATCCCTGGGCTGGGTTGTTCGTGGGGTGTGAGCAAAATGAGCACCAGGGATGCAGCATGAGCATGACAAAGGGGGGCGTTTGAGCAAAACGAGCACCAGGGATATGAGCATGACAAAGGGGGGGGGGGCGTCTGAGCAAAACGAACAACATGTATTTCATGTACCTGTTTCTGTACACGTCACGTGCAGAGACGCGCAAAGCACAAGCATTGCGGCGCCATTATGCAGTGGTTTTGCCTCAACCCAAGAACTTGGCCGAAGCATGCCCATGTTTGTCTCACATCCTTGAGCGGCACTTCGCACGTGTGACGAACATGGAGAAAGGAGAGATTGTGTGAGAGCGATAGAAAATGCGCCCTGTCCGAACTGCCAGCATGCGTCCCCCCCCGTAGCTATGCTTCTGCTCACCGTCTAGACGTCCTTACCTTCAAAAACTTAGGCCCAAGTATGCACATGTTTGTCTCACATCCGTCAGCGGCACTTCACAAACATTGACAAACGAGAGCTTGTGTGAAAGAGAAAGGGAGAGCTAGACAGAATGCGCCCTCTCCGACGTGGCCAAAATGCCCTTACCGTCGCTATGCTTCTGCTCACCGTCTCCACGTCCTTACCTTCAAAAACTTAGGCGCATGCCCAAGCATGTCCATGTTTATCCCACATCCTTGAGCGGCACTTAAGCGCGCGAGATTGTGTGAGAAAACGAGAGCGTGAGAGAGTGTGAAAGAAACTGTGCCCTGCTCTGTAGGACCAAAAAGCGAAAACACCCTCCAAAATATAATCAAAACCATACAAAAACAATCAAGTTTGACATGTCGGGCGTAGTGACTTTTAGGGTTTAGGATGGTTGCCCTGACCCCACAAAAGGAAAACACCTTCAAAATATAGGCAAAACCCATACAAAAACAAGCAGATAGCGAAAACAACACCAGAATCAAGTTTGACATGTCGTGAATAATCCTGTTGCTGACAGGATGGCCTCCAAATCGGAGCGAATAGAATCTTCAGCTGTATGTCCGAGGGTTGCCTCCCGGATGCCAAAATCGACGGGCAACATCAGCGTGATTCAGCGTGGCATACACATTTGACAAAGATTGCACAAGTACTGCAAAGGCCTACACGGGCAGGCGTTCGAGCAGATCTGTTGTGAGGGAACGGACTGGGGCCGGGGCGTGTGCACATTTTTCGCAGAGGTCGAAGCCGCTGTTGCTGCATCGAAATGTGACGGTAAAGACCTTCAGCCAACTGGACTGGCAAGCGATGGGGGCAGATGGTACTCAATGGTAGCGATGTGTCACGAAGAAAGCGAAAACAACACCAAAATCAAGTTTGACATGTTGGGTGTAGTAACTTTTAAGGTTTAGGATGGTTGCCCTGACCCCAAAAAGGAGAACACCTTTAAAAACATAGGCAAAACCATACAAAAACAAGCAGAGAGCAACAGAAACACCAAAATCAAGTTTGACATGTCGGGTGTAGTGACTTTTAAGGTTTAGGATGGTTGCCCTGACCCCACAAAAGGAAAACACCTTCAAAATATAGGCAAAACCCATACAAAAACAAGCAGAGAGCAAAAAAACACCAAAATCAAGTTTGACATGTTGGGTGTAGTAACTTTTAAGGTTTAGGATGGTTGCCCTGACCCCAAAAAGGAAAACACCCTTAAAAACATAGGCAAAACCATACAAAAACAAGCAGAGAGCAACAGAAACACCAAAATCAAGTTTGACATGTCGGGTGTAGTGACTTTTAAGGTTTAGGATGGTTGCCCTGACCCCAAAAAAGGAAAACACCTTCAAAATATAGGCAAAACCCATACAAAAACAAGCAGAAAGCGAAAACAACACCAAAAGCAAGTTTGACATGTCGTGAATAATCCTGTTGCTGACAGGATGGCCTCCAAATCGGAGCGAATAGAATCCTCAGCTGTATGTCCGAGGGTTGCCTCCCGGATGCCAAAATCGACGGGCAACATCAGCGTGATTCAGCGTGGCATACACATTTGACAAAGATTGCACAAGTACTGCAAAGGCCTACACGGGCAGGCATTCGAGCAGATCTGTTGTGAGGGAACGGACTGGGGCCGGGGCGTGTGCACATTTTTCGCAGAGGTCGAAGCCGCTGTTGCTGCATCGAAATGTGACGGTAAAGACCTTCAGCCAACTGGACTGGCAAGCGATGGGGGCAGATGGTACTCAATGGTAGCGATGTGTCACGAAGAAAGCGAAAACAACACCAAAATCAAGTTTGACATGTTGGGTGTAGTAACTTTTAAGGTTTAGGATGGTTGCCCTGACCCCAAAAAGGAAAACACCTTTAAAAACATAGGCAAAACCATACAAAAACAAGCAGAGAGCAACAGAAACACCAAAATCAAGTTTGACATGTCGGGTGTAGTGACTTTTAAGGTTTAGGATGGTTGCCCTGACCCCAAAAAAGGAAAACACCTTCAAAATATAGGCAAAACCCATACAAAAACAAGCAGATAGCGAAAACAACACCAAAATCAAGTTTGACATGTCGTGAATAATCCTGTTGCTGACAGGATGGCCTCCAAATCGGAGCGAATAGAATCTTCAGCTGTATGTCCGAGGGTTGCCTCCCGGATGCCAAAATCGACGGGCAACATCAGCGTGATTCAGCGTGGCATACACATTTGACAAAGATTGCACAAGTACTGCAAAGGCCTACACGGGCAGGCATTCGAGCAGATCTGTTGTGAGGGAACGGACTGGGGCCGGGGCGTGTGCACATTTTTCGCAGAGGTCGAAGCCGCTGTTGCTGCATCGAAATGTGACGGTAAAGACCTTCAGCCAACTGGACTGGCAAGCGATGGGGGCAGATGGCACTCAATGGTAGCGATGTGTCACGAAGAAAGCGAAAAACAACACCAAAAATCAAGTTTGACATGTTGGGTGTAGTAACTTTTAAGGTTTAGGATGGTTGCCCTGACCCCAAAAAGGAAAACACCTTTAAAAACATAGGCAAAACCATACAAAAACAAGCAGAGAGCAACAGAAACACCAAAATCAAGTTTGACATGTCGGGTGTAGTGACTTTTAAGGTTTAGGATGGTTGCCCTGACCCCACAAAAGGAAAACACCTTCAAAATATAGGCAAAACCCATACAAAAACAAGCAGATAGCAAAACAACACCAAAATCAAGTTTGACATGTTGGGTGTAGTAACTTTTAAGGTTTAGGATGGTTGCCCTGACCCCAAAAAGGAAAACACCTTTAAAAACATAGGCAAAACCATACAAAAACAAGCAGAGAGCAACAGAAACACCAAAATCAAGTTTGACATGTCGGGTGTAGTGACTTTTAAGGTTTAGGATGGTTGCCCTGACCCCAAAAAAGGAAAACACCTTCAAAATATAGGCAAAACCCATACAAAAACAAGCAGATAGCGAAAACAACACCAAAATCAAGTTTGACATGTCGTGAATAATCCTGTTGCTGACAGGATGGCCTCCAAATCGGAGCGAATAGAATCTTCAGCTGTATGTCCGAGGGTTGCCTCCCAGATGCCAAAATCGACGCATCAGCGTGATTCAGCGTGGCATACACATTTGACAAAGATTGCACAAGTACTGCAAAGGCCTACACGGGCAGGCATTCGAGCAGATCTGTTGTGAGGGAACGGACTGAGGCCGGGACGTGTGCACATTTTTCGCAGAGGTCGAAGCCGCTGTTGCTGCATCGAAATGTGACGGTAAAGACCTTCAGGCAACTGGACTGGCAAGCGATGGGGGCAGATGGTACTCAATGGTAGCGATGTGTCACGAAGAAAGCGAAAACAACACCAAAATCAAGTTTGACATGTTGGGTGTAGTAACTTTTAAGGTTTAGGATGGCTGCCCTGACCCCAAAAAGGAAAACACCTTTAAAAACATAGGCAAAACCATACAAAAACAAGCAGAGAGCAACAGAAACACCAAAATCAAGTTTGACATGTCGGGCGTAGTGACTTTTAAGGTTTAGGATGGTTGCCCTGACCCCAAAAAAGGAAAACACCTTCAAAATATAGGCAAAACCCATACAAAAACAAGCAGATAGCGAAAACAACACCAAAATCAAGTTTGACATGTCGTGAATAATCCTGTTGCTGACAGGATGGCCTCCAAATCGGAGCGAATAGAATCTTCAGCTGTATGTCCGAGGGTTGCCTCCCGGATGCCAAAATCGACGGGCAACATCAGCGTGATTCAGCGTGGCATACACATTTGACAAAGATTGCACAAGTACTGCAAAGGCCTACACGGGCAGGCATTCGAGCAGATCTGTTGTGAGGGAACGGACTGGGGCCGGGGCGTGTGCACATTTTTCGCAGAGGTCGAAGCCGCTGTTGCTGCATCGAAATGTGACGGTAAAGACCTTCAGCCAACTGGACTGGCAAGCGATGGGGGCAGATGGTACTCAATGGTAGCGATGTGTCACGATGATGCATCTAGAAACCAAATGTCATGGCAGAAGCCCGGACGGCTTGCGGGACTTGGCAAAGACTCTTCCCATTGCAACTGGCCTGCGAACATGATCTGCCAAGCGCATCTTTGAAAGTCGTGGCATGAGAACAGAAACAGCACCATGGTGTCCGCATCTCTCCAAGTGCGCGACCACTGCGGCATCCACCGGTGAAATCGCGACCGCCGCGCACCCAACCGCTGGAAGCTTCTTGGGCAGCTGTCGTGTGGTTTCGGATAAGAACAACAACGTGCACTGTAAGCAAGAGCCAAAGAGAAACAAGCAACCACATTCGATCAACATCTGGGCGATCAGCATGTTTGGTTGGCTGAGGTCAAGCCTTCAAGGTTCAAGGAGATCGTTACACATGGCACGTTCCGTGACCACATGCATAGGCGTGCTTGCATTCTGTAGAACGCACAACTTGACGCTGCTGGCCATCTGCCAACTGGCGATAGCTAACGCAGACACAGCAAAAACATATCTCAAGCAGGGTGGCTTGGACTTAGCTTCGCTAAACCGTTCACAGCTCAGGTCTCTTGACGCTCTTCACCAACAGCATTGTCGCGTGGACGTTGCGCTTCTTGACGTGGTCCGGCATCTGCGTTTTGCCGTCTGCGCAGTAGCCAGATCAGTGAGTCGTCGTCCAAATCGCCTGCTTTTCGCAGGAGGCGGCGGCGCTTTCTGACCTAAAGGAAAACTGCTTCGCACACTGTCACACTGCATCAGAGCAGGCTACGCAAAAAGAAGTGCTCTTCTTGAGGATAGCAGCTTCGTTCTTGAGGGCTTTGCTGGCGCGCTTCAGTTCGTCCTGGCAAAAAAGGCACGTGTATGGGCAGCGTGCGCGCATAGGACAGAAAAGTCTCTTGGCACCTTCAGCTCTTGCCGCTGCCTTTTGAGATCTCGTACAACATCGCCAGCAGCAGCTTCGGCACTCATGGCTGCAGCAACTACCGTGGCGCATGCACACGTCTCTCTTTCCACCCACTTGAGGACACACGAAGCAAAGCACGCGTTCCCGCTCAGAAACATTGCACACGCTGGGCCCTACTTCCAGCACCAAGAACGCATGGTCCTTTCCACCATGTTGCACCTTCCCCAAGCAGTAAGGGAAGAATTGCAGCACCCAGCCTGAAGAAAGCAGAGTTTCTTCTGCTCAATCTGTCAAATTTCAGTGTGCCTTGAATTTCTGTTTGGCCATTTTAAGGCTGGGCAACTCTTAAGTTGTTCTGGCCATGAATGAGAAGAGGTCAGTGTGATTGTTTTTTTCAATGTTGGCAAGAACTGCAAAAACATTGGTTTTTCTTTTTAAACTTTGGAGAAATCGAGAAAACACTGGAAAGAAGTCAGAGTTATGAAACTTAGACAACTTTCTTCAAATTCAGTAGCAGACATGCACAGCAACACTTTTTGTTTTTTCAGTTCAAATTGCCTTTGCTCGTCTGAACAGAATTTTTCTTTTTGCTCAATGTTTTCTTTGTTTTTTGTCGGAATGATCTCTTGGTTGAATTGCAAGCTCAGAAAGAGAGTTTCGAGAAACCTGAACCAAAAAACACAAGCAGATCGTTCAGCAAGTGCTTTGGTGAGTGCTGTCAGCCTGGTAATCTGTGAAAAATTGCAATCGGAACTTAAGAGATCCATAAGAATGTGCATTTTGTGGTTTCGGCTGTTTTCTGAGTGTGCATGTGCAAGAGTGTTGTGGTTGCAAAGTGTTGGTTTGCGGGTGCATGTCTTTGGCTTCAGTGTGCAAGGAAAGTTTCAGTGTGTGGGTAAAGGGTGGTAACGCATGGAGTCTCAGAAGTGACACCAAATTGAAAAAACAGTGACCTTGCAGTGGTGTCTGTGTGTGTTTACCTCGTTTTTTCAGTGTGAATGGGTGTGTTGTGGTTTTCGGCGTTTTGGCAGAGTCGTGTGTGTCATGGAGTGTGTGCTGTGTGTCATTATGTGGGTGCAAAGTGGCTTTTGTGGGTGGTGTGCGTTTGCGTGTATGTCGGCTGGGTTCTGCTGGCTGTTCAAGTGTGGAAGTGTGTGGGTGGTGAAAGGTGTGTGGATTTGGAGACACAAAAAGAGGGCAAGAAATCAACTCCAAAAGGTAGGGAAGCCGAAGTGACCTCCACAGTAAAAAGGCATCTAAAAAAAGAAGTGCGTGTTCCCCCTAGCCCCAGGTCAGTCTTTGTAAAGTACAAAGAGGGCCAATTTTTGGTTTTCTGAAAAACTTTCATTCTTCAAAGATTTTCAAATGCAGGAGAGAAGAATTCTTCGAATTCCAATTCCGCCTCCCGCAGTTTCTTGTCCTTCGAAGCTTGTAGAATCTAAATCGACCTTCATCGCAGGCACTTCGTGCAAATGCTGCAAATACGTGTGTTGCAACTCTGGCTTCTTCATCAACGAGTCCAACACCTGGAGCAAACCTCTCACCATCCAAGTGCTTCAAATCCAGTGGGTCTCGCCTGTGTTATTTTTTTAAGCTCAACTTGGGCTTTTTTGGATTTTGGGATCAGTTTTGGATTTTTTGAGAGTGCTTGTTTGACCACATAAGAAGTTTTCAGAAAGCAAGCGGATTTGCTGCTTCTGCACAGATAAGCGGGATTTTGAGACTGTGCTTCTTGAGAATTGTGCACAGAGAAGCATCGGAGTTTTGGCGTGATTGTGCTTTATGAAATTTTTCCGGCAAGCAACGGAGGTTTTTGGGGGCTATGGTGGGAAGTTTCGCATAGACAAGCAGGTTTTAGGGTTTCCGTGCTCTTTTTCAGATTTTGCACAAAGAAGCGGGGTTTTGGGGGAACTGTGCTTCCATAAGAAACGGTTGTGGTGGACGAGCACGCGCCACTTTGCAGGTCATGTTTCGTGTCTGTATGGATTCGGAGTGCTGATCAACGCAAAGCTTCAGCCATTGTTTTGACAAGGATTCTGCGCATGCTTTCGAGTCGAGGGGGAGTTAAAGCATGTTCGCGGCTCCCTCCCTTTTGTTATGGACATAATTTTGAACTATGTTTCATGAAAAAACGAATGTATAAATATAAATATAAATATAAATATAAATATAAATATAAATATAAATATAAATATAAATATAAATATAAATATGAATCTAAATATAAATATAAATATGATAATATAGATATACATGTAAATATAATTCATATATATATATATATATATTTATATATTTATATATTTATATATTTATATATTTATATATTTATATATTTATATATTTATATATTTATATATTTATATATTTATATATTTATATATTTATATATTTATATATATATATATATATTATATATTATATATTTATATATTTATATATTTATATATTTATATATTTATATATTTATATATTTATATATTTATATATTTATATATTTCTATATATTTATATATTTATATATTTATATATTTATATATTTATATATTTATATATTTATATATTTATATATTTATATATTTATATATTTATATATTTATATATTTATATATTATATATATATTTATATATTTATATATTTATATATTTATATATTTATTATTTATATATATTTATATATTTATATATTTATATATAAATATATTTACATGTTTATATATTTATATATTTGTATATTTGTATATTTGTATATTTGTATATTTGTATATTTGTATATTTGTATATTTGTATATTTGTATATCTGTATATTTGTATATTTGTATATATATATATATATTTTTATATAAATATTTATGTGTGTGTATTCGTGCTGGGATAAACAGCAAGAGAAAATATATACACAGATGAGTTTCATGTGTATACAGGTGTATATATGTTTGACTTTGTGTATATATGTGTGTATACAAAATTTTCTTGCTGGAATTCTTTGCATGTATGAGCATAAGAGTTGACGATTAAGAAGTTAAGGTGGGCCCTTGTCAAGGTCATAGTCGTACAAGGATTTGCACTATATTTTGAAACGCTTTCTTTCACAAGAATACACTTAAGCCTAAACGTTATTTTGAAAAGTCACTTGTTAGCGTCCCTTGTTAAAGATGGCGATGTTTTTCGCAGTGTGTTGATAGCCTCAAAATAGAGCACCGTTTATTTGACACGAAGCGAAAAGCATTGACAAAAGCAATAATCACAAAGAACGCATGGCCTCAAGCATCTCCCGGCCGATATGCAAAAACCCAGAGCTTGCTAGTGCTTTTGAACACGAGAGAAGTCAAACACGACATACAGGAAACATCAAACAAGCCAAAATTCAAGAAATGCACTTCCACAGTCCCCCGAACACTTGAAACAGGGCACGAGGCTTTCTTCTTACGAATGCTTTGATTTCATGTCGTTTTGCAAACGTTTGTGGACATTATGTGCGACGTCTATCCGGTGATCTCAAGTGGGCGGTGTGGGTGGGGCCCCCCCCTGCGTTTTTGTAGAAATTTTTTTGCCCACCTTGCACGTCCTGTGTTAGCCCTGAGCCCAAATGCCCAAGTCTACACGGGCCGAAGCGCAATCCTCACGTCATGGAGAATAAGAGTGAGCACTTCGAATAGATAATTTCAATCGATGAGGTGTGTTGTGAGATGGAACGTTATGCATTCTGATGCCATGACTTCATGCCCACTGTTTCACAATTGGAAGTATGGCTTCAAGTGTTTGGCTCGAAATAGTCTTCGCACGCACCTTAAACCACAAGTCCTTTCCCATCTTTTGCGTGCAACTTGCTTGACCCTTGGCACTCAGTCTTGATAGCCCGCAAGCCCGCAACCAGGACGCGACACTTGAATCCCGTGAGGCTTTGAACACTAAGCCCAGCACACCCGGAGACTTTTGCAACACTTTGTCGACTTTGTGGCCTCGAAAGCAATGACATGGGCATGGCTTGGAAGGCCTCGGACGCACTGGGGGTGGACCCTTAAGAAGCCGTTTTGTATGTAACGACAGGGAGGCTTTTTGGCAAACTCGAGCAGGTTAGGAAATGCCCATGAACCCCCGAAGGGCCCCGAACCCAAGCAACTGTCCTGAACCAACAGGTGACAACGCGCCAAAAGGGGCAGAGGGGGCCTCCGTGCCGAGCCGCCCTTGGCGCTGCCAATGTCGGGCAGGTGGATACCTACATCCTTGTGGCTTTGCTTCTTTCGCGCCTTGGCCTGCAAGCGCCCCCCGGCGCTGGTCACAGCCTCAGTGTGGACCCACGTGCAACATGCGCAGCCCTGCATCCTCAGGATTCCCCCTGTACAGTTCGCGTAGGGGTGTAGGGGTGGGCAGCCGGCCTTTTGGGTGAATCAGTTGGTTCAGGCGGCCGTGGCAGCGCCGAGCCTCACACAGCTCAGGTTGCAAAGGTTCAGTGTGCGTGGGGCTTTCAGACGGTCACATCTGTCACGGTCATCTGGCTCCACGACGCTTCGAACTCGTTCCGCATGGCATGATCTGTGCGACACAATTTTCGCCGCCTTGCGCGACTTCACCTGGGGAGGATATTGGCAACCGAAGGCTCGGAATCCCCTGTAACCCTGTGGCGCAAAGTCTTCGAATCATTAAACTTTTTCCTTGTGAGTGCATTCCCACACCCGAAAGTCCCGAGAGCACCGGATCGCAAACATCTTGGTCCTTGCGTGTCTGGCAAGAAAAGTGGACCTCTTTGAGCTCTGCCTGCTCCTGACTTGAACCATCCAGGTTGGGTGATGAGATTGATGCATGTGCACCGGTTGCAGCCGAAGGGCTGTCTGTAAGAAGGCGGAGATGCTCGCCTGCTTCGTGCAATCTCCCGATCACTGTGTCAGCTCCCGGGTTGGGTGAGGGACTTCGACGCTTCGCTAACCAGAAGATCCTGCGTCGCAGTCTCCGGACCTGAGGATTTTTGCTGCGCGATGACGCTACTCCAACAGCTCCCACCGAATTCTTCCTCTGCTCCATGCGTTGTGAGTGTTTCGCGGCTTTAGCGGCCGTATCTCACGGAGTCCTCGACCTTCTGCATCCGGTCGGGCATCCCGCTGGGTGCTCACAAGGTGCGAGAGCCCTCCGCAGCTCAGCCCTGCATCTTCCGGCATCTTCCAGTATTCGGCAATTTGAGCTGACCTGCCCTGGGCCTGCACAGGTCAGAGTTTTTATGAAAGCCTTCTTTGCTTGATGTGTGAAGTCAAAGCTTTCAGGATGCCGCGTTTCTTGGCGAGGTGCTGTCCACGGCTTAGGCTCTCGTTGGCCGTTTCCTGTCAGGAGGCACGGCGCGGCCGTGGGCTGAATCGCAGGCTTTCCCGATCTTCATCTTGGCCTGCTTTGTGCGTCCGGCCCACACTTGCTTGCTTGAGTTGTGCATCCCACGCGGTGCCCTGCAGCTATACTCGCATGCGCCGTTCCTGTTGCAGCTCCTCCTGCCAGCATGCATCCTCATGCCAGATGGGAATTTCACAGCATCATGCTAGGTGGGACTTTAACAGTAACTTGTGGCTTCAGGAGACGATTGAAGCGGGTCTAATTCACTCATGGACGTCCCATCTCTGAGTAGGCATCCCGGCTGTTGAGCCGACGTGGACTTTGTGCAGCCTTGAAGAATCCACTATGAAAACGCTGCTGCCTGGCAAGATACAAAGTATGAGGAAAACATCCGGCATGTCGCCCTTCTCCGGTGCTCGGACGGATGTGGATGTAGTGACGCCACGGAGCAAACTCTTGCACAATTGACTATCAGGCCTGCATCGAGTGACTTGCTGTGACTGAGCACATGCTCATGTGCTAAATACTGCTGTCTTCGTGGTACGCGGGATGCAGGAGTTACGCAGGTCTGAGCTGTCTGCATCGATCAGAGGCATGCGTATGTATCGTAGGTCTCAGTGCCTTAGTTGACATCGTTTCAAGAGGCATCGTGCAGTAAGCTGGCGTCGCAGCTTGGTGACTTGATGCTTTGCCGCTCTTCATGTTGGCCCTCAGCTGGTGGTGGATCCATGTGCTGTCGGGGCCGCACACGCTGCGCCTGTACCTGCAATCTGACTGTGCATAGCAACCTTGTTAAGCCCCTTACAGACTTGAAGTTTGCCTCACCTGACTTGCGGTGAACTATGCAAATACTCCGCGCACGCAGAACGCATGCTCATGCCACTGATGCTGCACTGTTCTCGCATATGCCGGAGTCAGAGGGCGGGGTTGTTTGGGCGACAGCTTTTCTACAATGCTCTCACGTCCAAGCTCTTGAGCAGTTTGGGTCATTTGTGCGGTTGGAAAGCCGATGTTTCTTGTCACATGTATGGGGAGGTCAACGCCGAAGGTCTCATCAGGTTCCAGACCAACCTTCTTGGATTTCTGGGGAAGGTTCTGAAGGCTCTGAAACCTTCTTCGGCCCATCTGCGGCAAGCTGCTTTCATCACTGGAATACAGCCTGCGACTCTCAGAGAGGTCGGGAGGGTGGGGGCCTCGTGTACGGCCAAGTTGCTTGCTGCATTGCTTGATTGCAGCTGTGGCTTTGTAGTCAGCTTGCGCCGCTTGCGCCGCTGGCGCTGGTCCAAGTCCTTCAGTTCCTGCCGGCATGCAAAAGCAATCCGGCTTCCTTTTGCTCCCTGTGAAGGCTTGCAGTTGGACCTTGCTCCCTCGAGGACCACTGCTTGTCCACGTTGAAGACGCTGACTGCCACAGTTCTCGTTTGCAGTGTGCGGCCTGGGCTTGCATGCGAAGGGCTGGCACGCTGGCATGCCCGGGGTGTTGAAATAGGCCCCGAAACTGCATTCTTCGATCCGGTGTGGGTACGGATTTCGTGGGAGCATCTCGTCATGCCGACTCGCCACCTTTTGTGTAAGCGGCAGCGCTGAAGTTAGACCTGCGTTGTGGCCTACGAGCAGGCCAAGCAGCTCTGCCCGCAAACTTAACAGGCCATTCGTGGCCGATCCCGAGAACGCTCGTGGTTACCCATGAGCACAGGCCCTCATGATGGAAAGGAAGTATGCTATCATTCTTGCCCTATTCGCCTGACGACGCATATCAGTTCCAGACATCGTTCGTGTGTTCGAAGGCCAAAGCCATCTGAAACGTCAAGTCTGCCCATTCCACCGAAGACATGGGGAGTTGAGGCATAGGTTGAAGGCCACAACGTCGGAGATCATTCAAATGAGTCGAACTGAATTCAGGAACGTCGCGGAACGCCTGTCCAAGAAAGGAGTGCGTGACATGCCATCCAAAGGAATCTCCACGGAATGGTCTGGGGTTTGTTAAGGGGGTGATGAATGGGTTTCTGGGTCGGTATATGAGTCGCATTTCCCTTGCCGAATCATGTCTTGGGTCTAGTTTTGGTCTTTCAATGCTTGCACGACCCCCTGGCTCAGCTGGATCCACTGAGCGCCAGTCCATGAGCTCCCGACCTGTGAGATGTTCTTGCATTCCTTGCAAGCACCCGCAGTTGCAGTTCAATCTGGCTGCCTCCAAGACCAGTGCTGGAAGACACCGCGTGCTATAGCAGACGTTCTTGTTTACTTCGTCTTGTTTGGGCTTCGAAAGCTCTCACGATGCCCCATAACCTGACCTCCTACGGTTGATTTCGTTGTGTTCCATGCCTTCTGTGAGACAGTGCACGCGGTTCCCGGATTTCCGTATGCTCTGTGTGGGTGCAGAGCCTTTCAGCACTTTCAGGCATCTCAGGCTATTTTCCTCGGCCGCGCTTCAGCTTCGTTTTGTTGCGGAAGCACGCAGCTTGCTCAGATCCGCTTAGCCCTGCTTGGGTGGCATGTGAGTTCCATGTGCATCTGCCCTTAAGGACTTTGCCGGCTGCCCGAGTGCCTCCGTGTGGGTTCGCTACCAGGTTTGGCTGATCAAGACCTTCTCAGGGTGGCGGCCTCCTCGCAAGAGAAACGTTGGGGTTCACATGCGGGAATAGCCAGCTTCGCGTGCTCTGCAGATTGTGAGCTTGTAATACTCCCCATTTTGTCATCTTCGTTGTCCACTTCCCTCATCCCATATTCCTTGCCTGCTTTTCTTCGCCCGCCCGGCCGAAATTGCCAACTTGGACAACTTGACTGTCGTGCATGCCTGTGCACAGCCTTCAGATAAGAGGTTGTGGAGTTCGACACCTAGCAAGGTGAGTTGGGTTACTGTGCGGTGTGACGTTTAAAGCCAGTCGGGGTGCTTGACGCATGCTTGGTGAGCTGTGACAGACTCTAAGCCTCCCTCCTGCAAAGTTTGGGGTTGAGGCTTCAGGTCGTTGGGCATTGGGGGTTTAAGTCGCCTGCTTGTGCACATCCCACGAGTGTTGCACTCCAGAAGAGAGATGCACGCAAGCCTGTTCAAAAATGTTCTGCAAAATCACATGCCCTCAAGCCACGGTCATGCTGTGCATCTGCAGTTAGAAGTCGTTGAGTCGTTGAGTCGTTGAGCGTGAAGCCGCCAGCGTCCCCATTGTCCCCTGCCTGGGACCTCCAACACTGCCTCCAGGAGAATTTCCCGGAATTCCCGGACCTCGGCCGGCTTGGAAGAAAGAGGCGCAGAAGGCTCAGGCGAAAGCTCCGACGCAGCAGCCCTGGGGCTGATGGCAAACGCACCCGGAGAGCAGCCACTACTTGAAGCAACAAACTTTGAAGAGCAAGATCTTCAGGTGAATCTCGCATGCGCCTCCGGGTTGCAGGTCGCGATCCCTATCTCTTTTTGTGAGTGACTCCCATCGGTGGTGACGTTTGCATCAGCCCCTGCATTTCATCATGTTTCATCGTGCGGTGTGCACGCGCGCTTCTATGATGTGTGCCCCCATGTGTCATCGTTGTGTGGCGTAGGAGTTCAGAGTGCGTGTTGGAGTTTCAAGACGGGAGCACGGGCGTTTTCTTTACTACCCCTGCGGTGCCGTGGCCATGCCCTGCTCTTACGGTGCCTTCTGTTCCCACAGCATCTCGAAGCATGCCTTTCGCTCCTTTCGGGCAAACGAACCTCTACGCCTTCTGCGAGGGCACAGCATGCCCAGCTCTTCCCAGCTCTTCCGTGTTTTGTTTCGCCAAGGTGACGGCCAGACGGCTGCAGCCTTGAACCGCTTGACAGAGCTCTTTTCAAGGCAGCCTGCTGCGCGACAGCTCGGCTTCCTCTAGCCGACTGCTTTTTGTAAGTGTATTGGCCTGTATTGGCGATTGTTCTACTCAGAAGCGAGTCTCCTGTGAGCATCCCTCTCCAGTGGCGAGGCCTACTTTGTGTCCGAGGCAGCGGGTGAACGCTACCTGGACAAGACTGCATTCAACTGAAGGGGGCCAGTTTTGTCGAACGGGCCTGCTCAGTGCTGCCGCCATCTTCACCAAGCAGCACCAGGCCAAGCCACACCAAGCCTCACCAAGCCATCAGCCCCGGGCGGTCCCGTCAAAGAAGCCACGGGAAATGTGGGAGGCGTGGTTAAGCTGAATGATTCAATGTGTATTGAGCACATTCCAATGCAGGGAGGGCAGTCGGCAGTTCTTGTGGGAGTCGGAGAAGGACGTGCCGCCCTCCAGTTTCCTGAGCCACTTCCTGCACGGCTACGCAAACGTGGCGGCAACACTGGCTGATCTCTTCCGTTGCTTCGGGCTTGGGGTTTACAGACTTTGTACACTTTCTTCTTGGAGCCTGGTTGCGTCTTTGGATTGTGCTGCGCGTTCTCACGGCCACTAGCTCAGAGCCTTCAAATCAAAGGAAGTCGCTACTGCTTTGCGGACGGGATTTCTGCTTTCCTCCTTTCTTCTTTGATGACTGGACCGCTTGCATTTCCGGATTGCCCTGTTCTGCGCTGCGTGGAGCTGCACATCAGGTTTTCATTCTGCCTGGATAAGTGTCAGCTCCATACGCCTCCGTGACCAGCTGTGAATCAACGCTCAGGATGTTGCCTTGCATTCTTCGTGGCAAAATGGCATTCCAAAAGATGTACCAGCCCCTATCACTGATTCACAAATCGTTTCCGCTTGTTGGCTAGGTTCCATTCATGAAGTAGGTAGTTTTTGAAAGTCTCTGCATACAGTAGGCTCTTGGTCACCCAATTGTTGGCATGGCCATGGCCTGTGGCTGCACAAGCATCATCAGTTTGATCTTCAAGAGAATGTCCACAGCCCGCTGGCATGTACGAGACTCTCATCACAGAAGTGCCACCAGCTTCCCAGCTTTGCATCATTTTGCATCTCTTGTTTTGCACAGTCGTCTTGGTTGGGCATGGGATGTCCTGCAAAGTGCAAAGAGCTTGCGCTGAGCGGGCCACCGGATGTCCAGCGCCAGGGACTTGTGCGCCACATTCCAGGCAGCGAAGCCCGGCTGGAGCTGCCACGGCGATGCCAAATTGCGGGGAAGCGGGTGTCCTTTTCTGGCAGTTCTGCTGTCTGGGATTGCCCTTTTCTTCGTGGCAAACGCATTCGCATCTAAATTGCGGAGACCACATTGGCAAGAAAGAGCTCCGACTCTGGCGCGATCTGTCGCTGCCTCTCCGGGGGGAAGTCCGGTGCATATCTTTGACAAAACCAAAGGTGCCCTCACTGGTAGCCATCTGATCACTTTAGCTCCGAGCTCCTGAGTTTGGAGAACGGCATCAGTGAGCAAAGCAAATCCCCCAGTCATCTGCGGAAAAGAGGTGCTTTTTCAGAGTGCTTGAGGCAGCTGCAGTGCTACCGTTAAATGAGCCCAAGACGTGTAGCCAAAGCCTCAGCAGTATCTCCAGAAAGTTTCGAGAAAACTTCGAGAGCTGTGCCGGCTCTCGCTAGACTTTCACGCTGCTGGAAGAAAGGGAGGTCGAGCTTTCTGAACTGTTGCGCGCTTACAGCGCGCTTCTGCATTGCGTACCGAGCCAGTGTATGGGGTGAACGGCACAACGCCAACAGCAACGCTCGTCATCTTAGCTTCGAAGAGGATCGACATTGGAAGTGCAACGTGACAAGGCTTTCCCGTCTTAAGTGACTCCTATCCGCCGTATCCCAAAGGTCCACCCTTTAAAAAGGACATGTATAGCAACCCGTTCGAAATCGGAAGACGTCCAGGAGAAGGATGTGAAACAAGAATCTGGGGGGGGGGGGGAAGATTGCCAGATTTGACCATTGCTGTTGTAAAGTACAGCCAGTTCGCGGTTTGACGTCACCGATAGAGTGCAGTTGTTTCTTCTCTCATCGAAAGTGTTTGCTAGACTTGCTCTGCTTTCGTTGTGAAGCTAATGTGTTTGCATGCCTGACTGAGCATCACCCAACTGCTGTTTAACAGTTAGTTCCTCACTTTGACATTCTTTGTGGGGCTTGTGCTTGTCCAAGCTTGTTCACGTGGCCAGGCTAAGATGCTAGTAAGAGTTTATGGATTGAGGACTTGTATGGATTGTTGGGGTCTAAGAAGGTGCAGGCTTAGGATTTCGAAAGCTTTTTTGGGCCGCAGTTCACCTGAGCCGCCTTTCGCCCCCGCTTCGTCCGTCTCGGACCACGAGCCAATCTACGGCTCATTCCACCGGGGCTCCGCATCCCTCTTATCGCCGCGGGTCCCCCGCGAAGGTCTCAGCAGCTCGAGATTCCGACACTCCACCCCTGTGGGTTTTGAGCATCTGCTTTGTCCAGTTCCGGCTCTTTGGCCACCGAGAGGCCTCTTCTGTGGGCACTCCCCCGACAAGCTCGGGGGGGGGGGGCGGGGGAAGAGGATCTGGCGACCTTGTTTCCCGTCCTATTCTTTGCTTTCAGCCTTTCGGGCTTAGGCGCTTGGCTTTGGGCCTGGCAAAACGACCCGTTCTAGGCACAAGGTTTGCCCATGTTTGCCCCCCAAGACTGCGCCAAAAACACCTGGTTGAACACAAGCATCCCTGGCAAGTCTGGCTGTTTTCTTGGGCATGCATTGTCATTGTACCATCTCGCAACTGCTGCATGCATCATGAAGCCGCATGTGCTCTTGCACGTGAAGGAGGATGACGAAGGACCGTTGAACTTCTTCACTCAGGATATGATCGTCAAAGTATAGATCTTTTTGAGTAGCCGTATTGTTGAGCTCTGCGGTAGCATTTGAACCGACGTATACCAGAAGCCGAGTAGTTGTCAGGCACTGAAGGCCATGGCCTCGACAGGCCTCTGCGGCGCAGGGATTCCACCTTCCCAAGCAGCCGAAGGCCGCCGAAGGCCGCCGAAGGCCTTTGCGAGATTGTGGGGCCAGTTTGCACGTTTGTGACCCTAATACAGCACTGCTGGTTCAAAGGAATTGGTGTCAGATTTCGAACAGCCGCCGTCATTGTTGTTTGTGGCACATGTGGCATTTTTTTGGATGTCCTGTGTGCGCAACAAAATGCATGGGTGGCTCAAGCTGTAGTTTAGTGGTCAGATTGTCCCTCCTTTCCGTGCTGCGGTGCTGTAGCATAGCTGCGGAGCTATGGAGGCATGAAGAGCACAGACAGAGCCAATTGTCACTTAGGAGTTGCTTCATCCGATATCTGCGATACTTGTCGTAAACATCATACATGAGCAAGCATGTGAGCTTGATTTGGTGATGGCAGATCGATGTAAGTTGCAGCCAGCCGAGCAGGAGAAAACAGCGCAAACCGTGCAAGAGCTCACTGACATCATGCAGGACTTCGTTGCATTCTTCTGCTCAAGCCATTGTAGCGTTGTCAAGAATGCGCTGCCCAGGAACTTGCGAAGCGTGTTGAAGAACAGGACGCTAGGTGACTTGAGAACGGTAGAGCGCAGACTTCGCCGAATGTCGCTGTGTCGAATGACGAATCTGGGCAGGCTGAAGAGTCAGCAGAGGGAGCAAATGATGGAGACTGCGGCCTTGAAGCGCCGAGTGGAGGCAGCTTGTAACGACGATTTGCTCTTTGCAAGTTAGGGTGATCAAAACAGGGCAGTGACAAATCAAGTACAGTATATGATCCAGCTCACCGGGCCCAAAATACTGAAGGTCTCTTGAACCTGCGAGGGTCAGTGCACTTTCATGCTAAACATGGGATTTCACGGCATCCAAGTACAACCAGCTGATTCAGGACTTGCAGCAAAACAGTTTAAAGGAGGTGAAGACAGTACGTCAGGACCTGCACCGCATCCTTGTTTGCACTTTGCAAGCTAGTGGTCGTACCAGAATCATACCAGAAGCAAGTGCATTGCAGCACTCGGAGTTCGGATCACCCAAGTGCACTTAAGATCACGTGAGAGTGCCGTAGTAGGAGTACGACCTCGCTTTGGACAGCCTCGGCAGTCTCATCGAAGATGTTGCACGAAGAGTGACACGTGCCGTGCAACGCTTTGAGGAGCTCTGACACGTCTTCTCTGATTCCTTGGGGTTCGTTTTGTTCTGGAAGTGTCTGCTTCGCGCTGCTCTGCATCGGTGAGGAGCGAGGAATTGCCGACTTGGAACGCACCCGCAACAGACCAAGAGCCCACCTGATGTTTCAAGAGCCAGACAAATTTTGAGTTGCTCGCCCTGTGAGCCGGTCACAGGCGAGCATGTTGAGAATGCGATGGCGACACAGTCCGCAATGCTCACCCAAAAGATTGCGACTTGTCGATTGAGACGTTTGTGCATGTGTTTGTGTGCGTGTCTCCCTCTCCCCTCTCTCCGTCTCTCCCTCTCCCCCTCTCTCCCTCTCTCCCTCTCTCCCTCTCTCCCTCCCTCTCTCACGCTGCCTCTAGTTCTCACTCTCTCTTGGCCTGTGTCTCCCTCTGCTCCCGTTCTGTTCCCTTCATCTCTCCCTCTCTCTGACGCTCCTTAAAATTGCTGCAGCTGAGGATGCTGCCATGAGCGCCGCAGTCGCGGCAGTGGACCGTTCCAGCCAGGCAAGCGGCAAGGGATTCTCGGAAGCGTTGAACCGTTGTGCTCCTTCTGAGCAAGACAACGAAGCATGCTTCCTAACGTCCACGACGGCCACTCAGAGCTTCGACGCTGAAAAATTTCATTTACGGATACGTCCCATCTCTGCCCAGTCTAATGGAAGCCAGGCTCACCGTATCAAAGCTGAACTTGACCTCCAAAGACCGCACAGCCACAAGCGACACATCGAAACAGCATCTTTCAAGTTGCCGTCCCTTGTTGAACCTCTTGAGTCACCTAAATGCGCTTGCGACAGCTCAGAACTCAGTGGGTCTGGCAGGCCAGCGACCACCCGGATCACGAGTCTCGCGAAGGTGCACACCAGCATTTGTTAACACAAAACGGCACTTGTCATCACCTTGCATGTGCATTGGCATTGGCATGTCTCAGCCATCTTGGCTGCAGGAGACGAGGATCACGGCGGCGGCACTGGAAGTGCATCTGCAAAGAAACCCCATCAGCAGATGGAGACCATGCGTTTCTACCTCATCAGAGCTGTTGCTGTACATGCGTCGCTGGAATCTGAAAGCCTTCTGCCAAACTTCTGCCCGAACGATCAGAGCTCTGTTAAGCTCCTCAAACGTTGCTCTTTCATGGCGAATGACTTTGTGCAAGTCTCTTTTGCTCCTCACTTTGCTCTCACTCAGCTCTCAGAGGTCGTGTGGAAACGATCGCGCAGATGTTGCGGACCGAGGCCGGGCCTCTTGAGGAGAGATAGAAAACTTCGGATGAGAGTTGCAGGTTTCTGCTCTTTGGGAACTGTCTTTTCTGCTTTCCTTGGCTTTCATTTCTTCGCTTCTCTTTGGAGGCGTTGTTTTTGCTTTTCATTTATACCTGAGTCCGCAAAAATCTTGAACAACTAAACACGCTCAGAGTCTACAGCTGGGCTGCAGGCGCTGGCTCAGGCCCAGGCCTTCGAGGCAAAGCTCTCCTCCATGGAAGCTGGGCACTCCGCAGAGGCAAAGAGGCGCGCGCAAGGGCATACGCAAGGGCATACGCAGCGACTGCGAAACCCGAGAGTCGCACGGCGTCACACTCCGGGTAAACACGAGTTGCGAGATTTCCGTGAGACGTTGTGTGGAAAAAAAGGTGGCAGGGGATGCTGTCTTCCTCCTTCACGCAGCTACAGGAGCCTGAAGATGCTTGTTTTGTGAATTACATGAGGCATGGGTTGGCAGTCCAAGGACCGACTTGCCCCGAACCTGTGAGGCTTTGCAGCGATCAATCTCACAGCTCGAGTGTGGGCTCACGCCATCGGTGGCGGGTCCTGGCCCAAAGGCGGGCTGGATTCGAAGAAACTTTGGCCCCAGCAGGGCCTGCCAGCTTCTTCGCAATTGGAGGTTGGCACAGGCGCCTCACCGACACCATCACCACTTCAGCAGCCTGCAAAGCGACTGGGAAGACCAACAGCTGTCTTCTCTCTTTGCCAGTGTTCGACATGTGCCACGCCAGCCTTATCGGCATCAGTTCGTGTCATGCCGTTCTTCTTGGGGACTTTTCTGGGGTGTATGCTGGGGGGGGGTTTGTCCACAGCACCAGGGTCACCAGAGACAAGCTGGATGTTGCAACCAAGGGCGACAGGAGCAGCCACAAAGCAAGTCCAAAGCACAACAAAAGCTGCCTGTATCTGCAATTGCCACGCACAAGCGCTGCAGTCCACATCGGCCGTCATCACAGCACGACGGTCACTGGGATAGGCCCCAACGTCGGACTTCTGAAAATGCTTGAAGCTGCCGGTTGCTGTCGCAGCTTGGAAACACTGCTGGATTTCTTTCCATAGCCGAACGTCCATTACTCCGATGTCGGAGATGTAGGAGACCCAGGCAGGCGCGCCATTCTAGAAACACCCGAAAAAGTCCTGAATGCGAATGTTTTCTCAGTTGAGGTTAGCTTCGTTCGTACGCGCGCAGTTTGCTCCAGAATCTTTGTGCAGTCTGTCGTAGAAACAGGCAAAAGCACTGTCAATTCCAGTGTTGTGGGCATGTTCACATCTAGTGCTTTGGGCATGGTCGGCATGTGGCCGGACTTTGTTATCTCCCCCCCCCCCGCCCCCCAACCAACCAACCAAACCCCGCAACAACCCCCCCCCCCTCCCAACCAAACCGTGCGACACCTCCCCCCAACAAGCCGAAGCCCGAAGCACCCGAAAAAACCTTGCGGTCACGGCTATTTCCGTTAGCAGAAACCAGCATGAAGGCATTTTTGCCGCTGCTCAAATCCAAGGATCGACAGGGAGCTCAGCAATGCGGAGAAACTGCGCGAGGAAAGGCTTTTGCCACTCTGCCAGTCTCTGCTTGTGTGACATGCGGTGACCCTTTCCTCAACCTATCCTCAACAGTCTTCTCTTCTGGAGGATCTTTCCAAAAAGCTGCGTGGCATCGCCTCCTCGGTCAATGGGGCGCTTGTGACACTGGAATCCCAGGCAGAAACAACAGCCTCACGAGGCTGGACGCCACTCCATCATGTTTTGCTTCTTCACTTCTGCTCTAAGAAGGTCAGTCCCCGAAGCGATCCAAGAGTCCGGTGGTGCTTCCGCTCAATCCGGCGGGTACCATGGAGAAGCAGATGAGGCCCAAGTGGATGGGAGATCATGGGATGGGAGATTCCCTCAAGAAAGAGAGGCCTCGAGGAGAGTGTGATCACATTTTAGCACATTTTAGCACATTGCAGGCAAAGGGCGGAGATGGACCAGGCAGATGGATTCGGGTAAGAACTGTGCTCGCCTGTGCTCAGTTTTGTGCTCCCAGGCACGCTCGCCTCCAAAGGGCATTCCAACAATGACTGGGCCTCTGGAGTCGCGCGAGGCGCACTTTTCCGCTTTTTCGCTTTTTCGCTCCGAAAGCTTAGCAAAGCTAGGAAGCCCGGCGTGCCAGGAATCGTCAAAGCGTCCTGCGATCCAAAGCGGAGGCTGTCCACTCTGTCCCCTGAAGCTGTGCCAAACCGTGCCAAACTGTGGAATCTGTGGCGGATGAGAGTCGTGTTGTTCTTTGCCATGCCTTGCAGGGGCGAGCATGCAGATTCCATTCGCGCATGCACCTGAGATGGCCGGTTCTCTTCTGCCCGTTGAGATCCTGTTTGCTGCGATTGCGAGGGGCACGTCGCCAGCTGCCGAATGCTTGGCCTCTGATGTCACAAATTTCTATCTAGTCTACTGGCTGCCAACCTTTACATCAATCTCATGCTCAGATTACCTCAGCGCGAGATGACAAGAAAGGCAACCCAGGTCATGCACATCACATACACGTCACGCTGTGACCACACAGTGGCCGCACTGAACCACACATGGCAATACCTGCAGGTGGCCTTCTCGCAGCCTCGCCGCAACCAACCGCATCACGATGCTTAGGGGCCTCACGAAGGCTGGGAACATCTGGGAACCATTGCATAAGCCTTGGCCTTCACTACTGTCTGACGTCCAGAGTCTGTTTTTATGGAGCAAACATCCTGAAGCCTGAGCCAGATGCCGTGTGTGTGTGTGTCACGCACCGATCAATAAAGGAGATAGTGTGTCTTGCAAGTAAGTTGCTTTTCTCACTCAATCATGGCCATATGATATGCCAGGGCCTCTCTGGGAGAACCTGACCACCGTAGTTCTCAGCCGGATCTTTCGCGGAATCGCCCTGGACCTCAGATTGACATTTGGGAAGAATCCCAGGTGTTGTATCTGTTTTTTTTGTTGCCCCTGCTCAGGTTCTGCCGTACCGCTACAGTCTCAGCTTTAGTGCCTAAATTTCTGTTCGAAGTCTTGTATCCCTCGACCCGTCTTCCACCAAGGACGCCGATGGCAGCACATTCACAGCATGTGTGGCAAGGGCACGGGCAAACACACCCTCAAGCGCACTCGCCAGCGCACGCACCGGCGCAAATGCACGCGCCGGCGCAAATGCATGCGCCGGCGCAGGTGCATGCGCAGGCGCACATGCACGCTCAGCTCAATCAGCAAGTGCCTCCTCAAGCGCGTCAGCAGCAACAGGCAAGGTGCTCGGGTTCTTACTCACGGCAAATGCATTGGTATTCCTGCGCCCCTGCAAGGTGCGCAGCATGCCCGGGATGCGCTCTGGGTATGCTTCCCCATCCATTCAGGCAACACGTAGCCTGCGTGACATCGTCTGACAGTCGAAGTATTTGCCTGCTTGAAGGGACGAACCCCACTGCCGGGTCACCGCATTCAGATCTGAGCTTTTCAGGGGGCCATATGACCGCCCCCTCCGCCTTCTTAAAGATGGGTAATGCCTGAGCGGGCCATACAATTAGCGTGTCATTTCATCAAACATACATAACATATTATATATAAGTACAATAATAATGCGTCTATATATATGTATGCATGTATAGTTTTGACTTTAAGACATCTTTTCTCGCGTTGAGCTAAGAGAGGTGTTCCATGCGGTGTCTACACTGTCGTAATGTTGTGCCCGCAGCACTTTCTTCTTTGTCCAAAAACGTCGCGCTGGACGTTTCGATTTCTTAGCTCAGCCCTTACTTATGCTGAGATGCATGAATGGCCTGAGTCGACCTGTCCCTAAAGTGCCCTTGTCCGAGAAGCTAAAGGGAAGGTCCTTATGCCTGTAGAATCAAAGCTGAAGCGCGGCAAGAAGGCACGTGGGGAGCTGAGCGCACAGAGCTCGAAGAGGCGATCTTGGCTAAAGCTGAGCTTTTTTATGGACACAGTGTACATTGTGTACATCTCCTGTACATCTCCTGATACATCTCCTGACCTCTGCACGTCTCGCTGCATAAAAAGAAGACCTTGCCAAGAGCCGTATTGATGTTCCACGTCGATTCCCCTGGCATCGGCTTGTTGCAGGTGCCCTCGAGTTGCACGCACGACTTAGACCGAGATCGGCCGCGGTCAGGCAGGGTGCTTCTGTCCTTGTTTCGCATGCTCATTGGTGCATTGTGCCAAAGTTTTGAAACAGGGCAGCTGGCTCAAAATCAGGTGAAGGCTTTCGTTAGATTTGTCCGGCGGCATGCCTCACCAAACTCTTAGGTATGCCATGATCGGCGGTGGCCAGGGCTCCTGGATCGGTGAGGCACACCGCAAGGCGCTGGCGCTCTGGAAACAGCACTCTGACCGTCTCCATAATGCTGGAGTAGTTTTGCTTTTCTCGTGTTGTGTGAGTGTGAGTGTAAGTGAGTGAGTGATTGAGTGAGTGATGGTGGTGGAAAGTCGCTGTACATGCGATAGCGAGTTGAATAGCACTTCCTTCGTCCATCTCCTGCCTCAGTTTTTTCCACATTCTCTTAACTTCCACCGCCGTTCCCCCCAAACCCGAAGAAGAAGAGAGTGACAAAAGCAGGTTGGTCGCCTAGCCCTTAGGCAGGAATTGGTCAGAGTCGAAGGTGACTGGTTTTCGGAAGGGAGGTTTCTGTTCGGGGTAGGACTGACTGCTCAAACGGGGGGCTCTTGCAGTGTCGGGGGGAGGACCGGCGTCGCGTCTTCCGGAGAACAGACAGGAAGGAGGGAGAGAGAGAGAGAGAGAGAGAGAGAGAAAGGGAGAAAGCCACAGAGGCAAAGAAAGAATGGAGGCCCTCCGAAACCCTGCAGGCGTTGGCTCTGGACAATACTGCGAGGCTCGTGGCTGGCTGCTTCTCCTCCAACCATGACCGGTCGCAAGCTTTTGGCCAAGAGTTGGGATTGCCAGATCTGCGGGTCTATGGCTCGGCCATGGAGCTTGCGGAAGCCGAGGCGGCCCTTGAAGACAAACCGCATTTCGTGGTCATCTGCACGCCGAACCGGCACCACTTGGAGCAGATCAAAATGCTGGCCGCCAAAGGTTTCCCGATCGTTTGCGACAAGCCACTATGCGACACCCTCGCTGAGGGGAAGGAGGCTTTAAAGGCTTTAGCGTCCCCAGGTAGTGGCTTGCTCGCGTTAACACACTGCTACGCGGGATATGCTATGATCAAGGAGGCCCGATCCTTGATCAGGAAAGGCCGTTTGGGTACGCTTCGCAAGGTGGTGGTGGAGTATCCGCAGGGATGGTTGATGCCTGAGGATGCCGAAGAAGGCAAGCCGGCAATGAGTGCCTCCACAGGTGTCTCTAGCATGGTCGATGTCGGTACGCACGCGGAGCACCTAGCCAGGTATGTCACTGGCCTGCAGACGAAGGAGGTCTTTGCTGACGTTTCTAGTTTTGTGCCCGGTGGTGCTCGCACTCCGGACGACTTCAATGTGCTAGTACGCTACGAAGGTGGCCAACGCGGCGTGCTGATAGCTTCGCAATCCTCATCCGGGGAGCAGAACTGCTTGCGGCTGCGGGTCTACGGCTCGGAGGGATCCCTCGACTGGATGCAAGAGGATCCCAACCTACTCATATTGCGCCTCCGTGATCAGCCAGTGCAGACTCTGCATCGGGGGCAGCCATACCTCAGCGCAGAGGCTCAATCCTGCTCTCGTCTCCCACCGGGACACCCGGAAGGCTACCTCGAAGCCTTTGCCAACATCTATCGCAGCTTCGCTGAAGCTGTGCAGGCGTACAACCGTGGTGAGGTTGCAAATGTGGATTTTCCCAACGCAGCTGATGGAATTGCCAGTTTAGCCTTTGTAGAAGCAGTCTCCAAAAGTTCTGAGACGGGTACCTGGGTTTCTGCACAGCCATAGCTTCCAGGTGCTGCACGTTTCACTCTCAAGGTATTGTGTTGGAGAGCATCACATCCTTGGGAGCGCAGGGTTACGGGCCTACTGGGGCCTACATGGCCGCTTGGGTTGCTGGGCCCCAGGAAGCCGCTTGGAGAGAAAATAGCGAATCGCGCTCATGAATGATGTGTATCATGCAAAGAAGCAGAGAGCCACAGTGATTGTGAGGCAAAGGCTGCTGAAGCGACGACCGGGGTTCCTGCAGGCAAAAAACGACTTTTTCCAATTCTGAGTGAGGAAGCAGGGGCAGTTCTTGGCATGCTGTTCATGTTGTTGATCTTGTTTGTGGAGCCGCTGCCTCTACTAGGGCTAGCTCTTCAAGATTACACTCAGCTTTGCAGCATGGAGCACCCTTTCGAAGCTTTGCAGATCATGGGAACAGCAAGCATCACAAGACAACCTGGATCTTTCAACCAAGTGCGATGAGCACATCTGCGTGCGCCGTTTGCCAAGTTCAGGGTCATGATCCTCCAGTCAGCTGGAGACTCGGAGCCTGAAAGGTTGTAGCGCTGCCGGCGGCGATGTTTTTCTGCATGCTGCGAAAGGTTCCGACGGACGACTATGATGAGGAAGAGAACGGCCTGGTATCTAACAGCCCCCGTCCGCCCGCCACAAGGACATCTCAACAACACCTCCATCATGACTCGGGATCCATTTCATAGTGGCAGTGTGTCTTTGGCAATGTGGAAAGCGGCCATTTTGACACGCTGGTAGGAAACTCCCGCTCAAAGCACGGCGTCGCCTGGCAGCATTCTGGGTGACATGCTTTTTGCGCGTGAACTTTCTCTCACGCCACTTATCAAAGCAACAAGTGTCTCCCGTCAGGGGTAACTGCCGCGGACCACCGAATATCGGAGGAGGATGAGGCAGGAAGAGAAGTCCGATGGTCTGTGTCTGTTTTGAGAGGTTCAGGTCGTGGGCTTTTTCGGGAAGCCGTGATTACTTGAACATGCGACGCAGTTGACGTTGTGCACAGTTGACTTTAGGTCCGAGGCTTTGAGTTGTTGCGAGCTTGATGTCGGCAGAGATGATGGAAGATGCTGCCAACCTCGGTGAGCTGACGCAAAGGCAAATGTCTGCCCTGCATGAGGACAGGCTGCCCACGGCCCATCAATGAGCCCGGAAGAGGTTCATACTTCGATGAGGCACCTCCAGGGGACACAGAATCCTGCGCCAACAGAGAAACCAAAATCGCCCACCGAGAAGCCAAATGATGTGGATGGCAGGGACATCCCTGACACGGAGGCTGGTGCAAGCAATCAGGCAAGGAAACAGACTCCAGATCTTTCATGGTGCATGAGACGCAGACAGTCCGGAAGCGAATGAGTGCGGCCAAGCCACAAGCCGCTCGAGCTCACAGGCATAGGCCTATTTAGGTGTGGAGGAGTTAGCAGGTGATGGCTTTTGTGGTGCAGCAGCTCTTAACCACTTTCCAGAGACAGCTCTCTCATGGCAATGTCCTGTCTGAGAATCTGGAGCAGGATCGAGAGCACCGCTTCCAGGCAAAAGTTCAAGTTGCAAAAGCCAGGGCCAATGCGAAAGGGTTCAGGAAGGGTTGACGCACCCGCCTCAAACAACTTATGAAAGTTCGGAAAAGCTCAAGTATGCGCTGGAGTTTTGAAAATTTGCAACGCCCCTTCACAGAAGCTTGTTGAGAACAGTCCTGAAAGATTGGCATGAGCTGCTGGCAGTTGAGATGGAAAAACATGGGATTCAGAGAACAAGTCCACACTCTTGAGCTGACAATTTTTGAGTTGCAGTTCGCTGTTGTAACAGTGTGATCTTTTCGCGCTGCCAGGTGAGTTGGAAGCTGGTGGCCCTTGGCATCTGCTGCTTTCTCGGCGTAGTCGCCGTGGGTGCGTCGCTGGCCGTCTTGTCCAGGGTTGGGCAAGATGCCGAGGGAACTTTGCAGGGTACCCTCGGCAATGGAGCGAAAGGCGTAAAGCCAGTGCTGGCCATCTTTGGCTTCAGGATTCTTGGGGAGGAAAGTGCGGAACAGGCGCTGCCCACCAACAATGCGGTAGCTTGGGTGGCCGCTAGCCTTCTCAAGGACCATGGCCATTTGTTGCTGCAGCCTTACGACGAAGGGCAAGCAGCTTTTGCAGTGCCACAGGGATCTGAGGGCCCAAACGGTCCCCGCATCCCGGATGGCCAGCTGGTGCAGAGTTGGCGTCCTGCCCTGCCCGGCAGCCGGCTTCTCCGTGCGAAGCGCGCCCGACCAAGCGTCCTCCGCCACTTGGTTGCACATGGCCCGAGGATGCACAGCGCAACGGCACACCACGGCATACCACAGCACATCAGCTCTTATCGCTTGGAGATCGGTTATGCCATCTGCAGCTTCAACTTCAGACTTGTGTGGCACAGGAGGCGTTGTGGTGGGGCCCATCTCGGAGATTCTCCAGGTCTGACCGGCTGTGATCGTTGAGTTTCTGTGTCGGCTGTTGTCGATGCTACATCTAGCAAACATTTCCAGACATTGCGCTGACCATGCTGTGTATGCTGCATGTTCGTCGTGCCCGAGTGTCAATGGGAAGCATGAGAAGTGTCAGGCTTCCGCAGCTGTTACAGCCCGTTTGCCCGAAGCAGCCTTTTCCACGCTTCTGCCCAGATCAGAGACACCTCCGTGCATATTGGGCTAGACACTTGATGTCCCCATAGCACTTTAGCCTTGGACGATGTGGACGTTGCATGACCACGAGCATCAGCAGCTGGCAGTCCTGCCCATCTACGCATTCCTTGCAGATGGCTGCGCAAAGCATTGGGGCAGCCATTGAAGAAACGGTGTCTCTTTGCGGCAAAGATAGCATATCCGGGTAAGCAATCATGCCTTGCTTGCCTGTGTTGCTTCTGCAATGTGCTGGAGAGTTCGTTCCAAATGTGTCAGGAAGGACATCGACGGTAGAGCAAAATGGGTTCCGTTGGCCCAGAGCAATCCTGGGGAGTACTGGCGAAGGGTGAGGACTGACAACGGGGCATATAGGGGCATGTTTGCCAAGATCGCAATGGGGGCAGATGTTTGGGTTAGGCATCTTTACCCGAAACCCTGTCACCGTCGGAATCTAGGCCGGCAGTTTCGGGCAGGGCACCTTTTCGCACATGGCCGAAAATACCGACAGGGGGATCCAGCTCCACTGTTGGGAATCGTGGGGGGTGTGTTTGGAAGTCTCCTGTGGCGCTTGCCCTAGTTTGTAGATCAGCTGAGTGGGGGAGGATGACATGCTTCCAATTCACTCACGGCACCTGACCTTTAAAGAGATGTCCACTCCAACCTAGGGCTTCGACAAGACAAAAAACAACCATCAGAGCATGACAGCTCACTTAGCTGGCGCACACACGCCATCACCCGAGCAGTTTCTGGCCTGCTGTGTGCACGCGCCTTTGGGTGCGTTTTGGCAATCTCAAGACTGCAGCTTGGAAAGCTGCACACCTGCACGGGCGTCTGCGGAGCTGCAGAGAGGTGACATACATCTCTACGAAGACTGCACGTATGGCGCGAACGGGCTTTGTTTTGTCTACAGACCTCTACAGACTTAGAGCGGAAAGATGCGATTCGTGCTTACCATCGTTGAACACATTTGGGCGTACTTGTGGTGGGGATACCAGTGTCCACTGTGGCAGCATCCGTCTTCCAGCCTGGAGTACATTGCAGTATTTGTTGGGGTTAGGCCGGTTAGACGATTGATATCACCTGATTAGCAGGACTCTTTACCGAAGCTCCCTGGCTGCTTGGCAGAACTTGCAACATCGCCGACGAATGTTGTGACTGTTGCGCCTTTCAAGGCGGTGATTCTGGGGAACATCTTGGAGTGGTACGACTGGACGGTGTTTGGCTATATGCAAGACATTCTCAAGGAAGTCTTTGCCGAGGGCAGCGACAAGCAGGCACCGACGAGAACCGTTCAATACTTTTTTTCTCGCAGGCGCCTTTTTGCCCCCGAATTTGGGGATTTGTCGTTCCCATCGTTCCCACTCTCTCAAGAGGCCTGGCTCCTCTTCGCCGTGCCCTTCTTTGCACGGCCCTTCGGCAGCCTCGTCTTCGGCTGGACCTGGCCTCAGGGGCCCACAAGCACCACAAGGGCTTAAACGAGTTCTGTGCCGATGTAAGCGCTGATGTGTTTTCATCTGTAGATCGCTGTATGTGGAATCTCACTGCCCTCCGCGGTGTGGCAGGATCGGAGACAAATTTGGCCGAGCCTTGTCGCTGTCCCCTGGCGTTTTTCTTGTAGCTTCGGGCATTTTGGGCATGCCAAATGCTTCTGTGTCCGAGGCAGTTGGCGATCTGGGGCATGGCGGTAGCAACGGCACTGCAAGGGTGTCTAGTGCCCTCGCTTCCAGGCCTCGACAGGGGGGATTCTTCCAGGGCTTGCCTGCTTGCGTGCTTGCGTGCTTGCGGGCTTCCGTCAAGCACACAGGCTGCCGATCTTGGAGTAAACTTGTGCAAGAAGGTTTCCCTGTATGGAGTCCACTGCGAAAGACGAGCATTTTGGACTAGACACGTCCGTCCCCCCCTGTAGGGGTCTACAAAGTTGTAGCCCTATCGACCCTATCGGAGTAGGCCCTCAAGCTGGCACCAATCCTTGATGCCCTTATTCTGCGCTTGCGTATGCGTCTGACGTGGGTTAAGGCTTTGAGGTTTTGACATCACACTGCACGGCATTGTGTACCCTCCAGCCTGTGGCCCGGGCGTAAGACCAAAGGGGAAGCTTTCATCGCTTGAGCGCTCTGCCGCGCCCCTGCAGAATCAACAGCTGCCTTTGTTTTGCAGGAGTCAATTGGATGCTAGCTGCATTGCGGCTCATCACGGGACTGTCTGCTGGTGCCTGGGCATTCAATAGCAGACTTGAGGTCAAGGTTGTCTTGGTACCATTCCTCGTGATGGTAGATGCTGCAAGGTGGGGAATCTGCCGGAGTAAACACCTACATGTCGGAGTTTGGTGAAGAGGTGTGACGGAACAGCTGCTTGAAGGACACCATCAGAGTCTTGCCAGAGCGCTTGCTCCTGCCCCTGCCAGGGGAGGGAACACACGCTGGCTGCGGCAATCGGCATCAACAATGTCACTAGCCACAATGTGGAAGTGCGAGATGTGTTGGCTGTATGCTCTGCCACGCCATGATGTCACACTTGCTTGCAGTTAACGCGTTGAATGTTCTGATCCTGGAGGTCAGTGGCTCTTTGGCTTTCTTTCTGGCCAACACTGTGTCTCTGGCCGTACACCAGCTGCCCCACGAAACTCAGCTTGCAGCGTGGCAGCGATCACAAGGGATGAGGAGGTGACGTGTGCCGTTTGAATGCCCTTTCACAGATGACTCTGTGCGTCTCCACGCTGTCTTCGAGCTGACTGATGTTATCTGTGTCATATGCTAGTCAAGAGATGCTGAGCATTGCCGAACCCAGGCCTGGGGCTGGCGCATTCCGTTTCTTCTGGCGGCTCCCCTGGGCGTCGTCTCTGCTGCATGGCGGAATCCGAAAACAGTGAAGCCCCTGCTTGGTTTCCCCGTTGTCAACATACTCGGGGCTCCCTCGTATTGCTTGTTGCTGCAAGACGTGCCATCAGCACAAGCAGCAGAGCTCTTCCTTTCTGATGCGTGCACATCGCTGCATATCGCCTGCTTCCGGGCTATCTCGTTTCCCTCTCCACGCCGTCTCCGGTCCACGAGGGCTTGTGATTGTACCATCTCGTTTCCCTGCACGAAAGGAAGGCTTTGCGAATGCAAGTCCGTACTGGACAACTGGCTATAAGGTGCTTCTGCGACGTAGCATGAAGGAGACCCATGAGTTCCAGAAGATCCTTGGAAGAGCACTCAAGGGAGCTGCTTTCATTGCACTTTCCTTTGAACTTCGGTATGCAAGCCCGAAGCTCCAAGTAGCTGTTCTTCAGAGACAGCATTCCTAGCTTGCTCTCCAGCGCTCGAGGAAGCACGATGAAGAGAAGGCTTGCCAAACTCATTTCCAGGACGCCCACTGTTGAGGCTTGCGAGCTCAGGTGTATTGAAGGTGATCGGCGACAGTTGTTAGAGCCAAGCTGCTTTGAAGTTGGGTTGCGTGAAAGAGAGAGAGAGAGAGAGCGGAAGAACAGAGAGAGAGAGAGAGAGAGATAGAGAGACAGAGAGAGAGCGAGCGAGCGAGCGAGAGAGGGCGAGCATGAGAGAGAGAGAGAGAGAGCGAGCGAGCGAGAGAGAGAGAGAGAGAGAAAGAAAGATCCAGCAAGCAAGAAAGAAAGAACGAAATAAAGAGATAAAGAAAGAAAGAAGGAAAAACCGAAAGAAATAGAGAAATAAAGAACGAAAGAGAGAAAAGAAATAAAGAGGAGAAAGAAAGACAGAAGAGAAAGAAAGACAGAAAGAAAGAAAGACAGAAAGAAATAAAGGCAGCAAGAAAGAACTACAGAAAGATAAAGAAGAGAAAGAAAGAAAGAACGAAAGAAATAAAAATTGAAGAAAGACAGGAAGGAAGGAAGGAAGGAAAGGAAGGAAGGAAGGAAATAAATGACAAATAGTCGAGAACTAAAGAAGACGTCATGAAAAATAGAAACAAGAAAGCAAAGAAGTAAAACATCAAGAAATAAAGCAGTAAACCAAGACATGCAGAAATAGAGTCAATGGAGAGATAAAGAGATAAAGAAATACAGTACGCAAGTAATGAATAAAGAAAGGGACAAAGAAAGAAAGTCCGAAATGTATACATCCAGAACTAAACGAAGGAACATCGCAAAATGAAACAAAGAGCCAGAAGAAGAACAATAACAATATGAAGTTCCTGACTCAGTTACTACAAGCAGCTCGATTTGAAAATGCCGCTTCTTCTTGCTTTTGCTCTTCTGTTTTTTGGTGTTTCTTCTTCTACTTCTTCTTGACAGTGGGTTTGTGCGTCCGGGGTTGCCCTCTTTACCCTTGCGCACTCGCATGATGGTAACGACGTGTGAAACGAAAACCCTCAGCCCTCCCCACTCCACAGGACCCTTAACCTCCCCATCCCAGACTTGTTCCAAACGCCTCGAACTTGCCAATCATCCAGCGCATCCAGCCCTCATAGGCCTCTATTTTTTCCCTCTTATAGACGCTAGAGTGCCAGGATTCCGACGAGAGCCACGGGCAAAGCTACAGCGGAAGCTACGAGACCTCGGGCTCCGAGGCGTGCCCCGCAAGCTGACTTGCGGTGTGTGATGTGTGAGTAAAGAGACGTTTTTTTATCCAATCTCTTGCGTCGGCTCGTCTTTGCCTTATGAACACTTCTTTTGAGGGCTTTTAGCAGCTTGCAAGAGCCTGATGTGCTCTGCAAGCAATCCCTGGGCCCTGGGAAGGGCTTATTGAGCCCACCCGGCAACCAGGCCTCAGAACTTCTTTGTGGTATCTGGGTAGAAGATCCGGATTTCATTGACGAAGCTGCTGGGGTGTGCCGGTAAACCCTTGTAGAGAAAAACTCCTACTATCCAAACCGAGGACGTCCACCAGCACTAACGCAGAAACTCGTACTCTTTGGCGATCAACCCTTCTCCCTGTCCCTGCCTCCTGTCCGGTATCGTGCCCCGACATGTCAATTTATGACTCTCGTTCTCGCCTTCCTGTCTGCTCACTTGTGCAACATCCAGTGCCCGTGAGGATAGCCAAGTGCAGTGGAAGACATTGAGGTGCATCGGGACTTAGGACTTTTCCTAGGTTTGGGCATTTGTTCCGCCCTCCCTCCTGTCCCCATCCATCCTCTGGATTGGAGGTTATTTTCATTCCGGGCATTTGCTGGACGTGCTTTGCTCGTCGCGGTGGTCCTGTCGGCTGCAGCTTTGCTTGCACTGCAGGTAGGCCAGCTAGGCCAGCAAGGCTTGACGAAGATGCTGGGCCAGAAGTGCCGAGGTCAACAGCTGCAATTACCTGCCGATTTACTTGGTCTCCTGGTTGGAAGAGGCAGCGCACTCCAGTGGCCCATACATCCCCTAGATGCCCATCATTCTCTGATCAGACGGCTTCCCCTTTCTTCCGCTTTCCCGGTTTGCAAGGCTGGGCTTCGACCCACATTGGCGCTTAGCATCGCCGCTCTGGCAAAGGCAATGGCCACGGGTAGCAGTCTCTCACGAGTCTTCACACCGAAAAGTGCCCAAACGGCTTCAATTGTGTTCAGGTAACCCAGGTCTTGACAACCTTCCCAGTGTCCTTGGCTGCGGACCGCTTTGGGGCCGCGTCGGCCACCAGCCTTGAATTGAAGAGCCTGCAGAAAGTGTTACGTAGGTGTGGTCCAAGTCCTTGGAGCCCGTGTCTTGCCCGAAGAACGACAATTTTGGTTGCTTTTGGAAGAAGGGGCTTGCTGTAAGTGTGGGAGATGTGCAGGATTCGGGAAGGATCCGGCACAACTTTGCAAACAGAACAAGCACGGTGGTCGAGGGCGGTTGTTCTGCCGTCGAGGAGCATCGGACAACCGGACAAGACTATTGTAGATCCCATCTTGTATTCATAACGCATGCCTTCTGGGATCACCCTATTGTCCAGCTCCTGTCGGTCTGTATCTGTGGGGGTGCTTGTCCTCGAAAATCGGTAGGGGCCCACCAAGCATGTTGCGCAACGTTCAATCAAAGCAGGGTCTTGTCAGCCGCTCAGGTGATGCTTTGTGGTGGTGCAGCGACGGGCATTTGTGCGGTACCCTTCTTGCTGCTTCTTGCCATTGCTGGGAACGTAGGATCGACAGGATTGAAGGATTGTAGGTCACCTGCTGCAACAGTTCGCAGATGCCAAGCCCGCGAGGCTTGTGGGCCAGACCGCTCAGCAGTCACAAGCTGCGGCCTTCGTCGTGCTGGGCCTCATCCTGCCAGCCCCTTGCCCCAACAAAAACACAAGAATGCACCATTGAGTCTGTTTTCTGTCTGGGGTGTGGGATGGTGTGGGATGTGCGAGTTCACATCTGATGGGGATGTACTGTGGTTCCGGCTTGCGGCAAATTGGAAGCCCTTGGTCATGTCCTTTTCTTCGGACTGTCATCTTAAAGTCGAAGCTGTGACCTGTTAGGTGTTGAAGTGTTGTGCTCGCAGTTCTTCTGCGATAAGCACAGCGTCCGCTCTTGCAAGCAGTGGTTGAACGGTTAAACCCTGTTTCGGTCCCGAAGAGGCATCATGATTTCCAGGCGCGTTCAACAGTGAGATAGCCTGAAGGCAAAGTCATGCAACTCGCTGCAGCGACCTGCCACGTTTGAGGCTGTGCCACACAGTTGGTGTCCAACCCCATCTAGCAACAAACATGCAGCAATCATCCTACGTACATAAGGACCCGCACCCAGAAGAATCAAGAGCACCCCAGCAGCCTCGCTTCCTCGGCCCTTCCGCCCTTGAGCATCATTCAGCATCCTTCAGCATCCTTCAGCATCCATCAGCAGCATTCAGCCCTTTGGCCTCTGCGATGATTGGAGTGGTGTCAGTCGTGTCTATACTTGGACCTCTGACGGTCGCCGCCGCGCCATTAGCAGCCTACACGGTTGAGGCCCTCGTGCTGCAGGGTGTTCAAAAGGTTTCAATTCCGGCATGTAGGATGTGAGGTTGTAAAGTATTAGCATGATTCTTGAAGGTTTTGGTACAGGGGCCTTTAGTAGGGTCCCTGAAGTCAGGACTCTCTTCTGTGAGGTCCCGACTCATTGCGCACCCAACACCCAGAGGAGTACTCTTCCTGAAGACCAGCGGGTAAGCCCTGCGTGAACATGCAGTGTTTGACGACCAGCCATTGCGCCTCTGCCACGTTGGCGAGCCCATGGCGATCCCCCCCTGCTTGGCTGTGTCTCCGTCTCAGGCGCGCTTTCCTCATCGTACCGATTGTTTCACAGAAGGCCTCGTGCTGAATGGCAGCGAGGCGTGGAAGGGTGTGCAGGGTGTGCAAGGTGTGCAAGGTGTGCATTGCAAAGAGTTGACTTGAAGGTCAGTGTCCCTGGAGAGCACTTCTCCCACCCACAATGGGGCACTCCGCCTGCTCCAGGTCTTGGAGTCATGCGGCCTCACCGGCAAGTCCGTCTTGAGGCGGCTTGCGTTGATTCGTCTCTTGAGCGGTCTGCGTTTTCTCAGTCAGATCACTTCTCTTGGCCTTTGTTTTGTGCGTCCCTTGCTTGGTGCCCCTTAGAGGCGCTATGACCTGTCGAGTGGCCAGACCAAGAAGGAGGCGCCAGAGCATGAGAGAAGACATGTCACGACGTGTCGGTAGCCATCCAAGCCCAAGGCCTCAGCCCTTCAACTACCCTTGCAATCCCTTGCAAAGCAGGTGCATCTGGATGCAAAGTATTTTGGCGAGGGCACAGTTGAGCTGGGCAGCTCGTTGTTGCCTGCCTCTCTTGATTTGGAAGATTGCGCCGGCGGAGGAAGCTTCCTGTGTAACGTTGAAATGCAGGGACGTTGTAATACAGGTTCGAAGATCAGAGTTGTCACCCTTTCCCACTGTACAGCCTGAGCTTGACGAGCTGCCGATGCTTTCTCTCAGTAGTTAGACGACCTTGAAGTTTGAACCTTCGAGTTGGGCTCAGAACTCAGGTTCGTGTTGACTTACAAGCACAAAGAGATGCTTGAGTATGATCGCGAGACACTCAAAGTCAAGAGGGTCCACCCCTTTCCCTACGGGGAGGGCTGGGGCCTCACCACAGATGGCTGCATCTTGCTCGCACGTGGGAACTCTGCTTTTCGGGTGAAGTGAAAAAGGTCCCAGAAGCTTGCCTGAAGGCAAGATGATGCATCCAAGAAAGCAACCTCAAGATAAAAGGCAGCACTTAGAAGCTCCTCTTCTTTCCCCCAGTTTCGGTCAAGGGCCGTATAAGGCAGCCTCTGCAGTGAATTGCAAGTCTTTTGGGCTTGTTTTGAGTTTTGTTGCTTGGATTGTGCCCGCATGGATCCATGTTTGCTTCGACCTGAGGAGTCATGGAGACATGTCTTTTGTAGGATGGAAAAGGGCTTACAGCAGCCTGAAAGAAGAAGATTTGCTGCGGTCGCTTTGTTGCCCTCTTTGCCTCAGGTGATTTGCTTGCAACCACCGGCTCCCCATACCTGTATCGATTACGCAGGGCTGCGGATGGGGAATTTACACTGGTGAACAAGGTCCTAGTGAAGCGCGACGGCAGAAGCCTGCGCATGCTCAACGAGATTGAGTATGTCACGCCGAAGCTCTGGGTGAATGAGTGGATCACAAACCGGATTTGGAGGGTAGATCCCATCTCGGGTGTATGTGAGACGTATATCGACATCGGACAGCTTCACAGCTGGCGAGGGCAGGCGACACCCAACGGCATCGCATATTCTCCAGCCTTTGGGAAGGAGATCCTTCTGGTCACTGGCAAGCTATGGCCACAGATCTTTTCTTTGCGTATGACTGCTGCGAACCTCTGTGGTGACCAGCCGCTGGATTTGCATTGCGCACAGGCACCGCCATCAGCGTGCTATGAACCGGCGCCAACGGCCATGGCATCCACGGCGGCCGCGGTGGTTTCCACAACGGCGAAGATCGCTGAGACTCCAGCCTTTACCACGCCGGCGCTTTCCACGAGGATGACCCCGACCGTGCAGCCGGAAAAGACCTCGACTTCCAAGACTGGCTTCTTCAGCTTCTTCAGTGCGACTCCAGCACCCATGACCGCGATGCCCAAGCTCCCCTCTGGCTTCAGCACTGCCTTGAGCCTTTTGGGTGCTTTGATGTTTGTCTCTGCTTTCGCATCCGGCCTGTTGCTCCGCTACATGCGGCGACGTCAGCGAGACACGCTGCATCGTCAGGTGGAGTCCGAATCCGACGGAGGATGACGGAAGATGAATCTGTAAATAGCCTTCGTGCCCGTGCGAGTGGCACAGAAGTCATGCTGTGGGGAGGAGGGTTTGCTTCCAATAGACGAAGCAGGTTCCCCACTTGTGCCTCTCGACCATGTCCTTGCTTCCACAAAGCTCCTGTTACGCTGCACGTGGATTCCATGTCTGCGCCGGCGAATGGTGAAAGAAATCAAGGTTGCGCCCACGCAAGCAGAGGTGGAGTTTTAATCGTGGCGTCTTGAAACTTGGGTTTTCCAGAGGCTCCTCTCAAAGGTACGGAAGGTACACAGGACAAAAATCTCGCATCTCTCTGAGTGCTCGGTGTTTATTGTGGCGGCTCCCGCCGTGTGCAGTGCCCTCTGCGCAACGAGGTCTTCATCAGTGTCTACCTGGTGCCGTCGCCGCTTGACTAAAGCACCACCAGGCAGACCTTTCTTGATCGCTTTGCACTGAGGCCGCTGTTCATGACCTCGCTCTTCCCAACAGAGCAGAGGGGACGGGGCGCTGGGCTCTGCTCGGACACTTAGAACATCTCAGAGCCGTAAGAAGTCGTTGTCACCGCACGAGATCTCCCGGCTTTGGTATGGGTGTCACAAGGTCTTGGTCTGGCCTCCGTGGTGGGCGGGCTCATGCCAGCTGCGGCGGGGTAGGGCATGTTGGTTCTTCAGTGTTACAGTGTGCTTTGATCTTAGAGGCCTCCTCTCTGGCAGCCTACAGCTACCTTTGGCCAGGACCTGCCGTTGCAAGGTGGCAGAAATTTGCCGGATATTGTCTGTCCAGATGTTAGCCTGCCAGGAGCCCTGATCTCCTTCCTGATACTACCGTCGCTGCTGCTCCTGGCCGGCGCAAAGCGAGCGGCTTCGCGTGGGCGTCTCACGGTCTTCCAGCGGGCCTGGCTTTTCTAGGGGAGAGCACTCGCAGGGGAGAGATCAGATCAGAACGCAGCCAGCGAGTGGCTTGCTGTGTTGGTTTTCAAAGCGGTCAAAGCACCTTGCACCTTGTCGCAGAACCCCTTCCCGACTGCATCTAAAGGGTGCATTGTACAGGCCTGCGCTTCACTCTGGCATGGCGTGACACTCCAAAAGTCTGAGGTTTCCTAACTGATCATGTCTGCACAAAAACACCATCAAAATCCTTCTCTTTTCAGTTTTTTCATCCCTTGATCCTTCTCGGCAGAAGCAGCACGGCCTTGTCGCGCCAGCTGTCCGGGCAACCGGCGCCCAGGACAGGGAGAGCATGAAAGCATCGTCACCGTGATTACGTGTTGCAGTATGACTTCTCTTTGCTCTCTGACCTTTCGGGAAGATTTCTGCCATCCCATCTCTCAGCATTCAGACCGCCGCGGACGCCTTTCTGGACCTCCGGCAAATCCTCCGTGAGGCCGTTGCATGTGCATGCAAGAGAGCCACCTTCCCAACCGCAAAGCCTTGTGTTTCGAGGGCTTTTTCCCGAAAGCATCGCGAAGGGTTCTTCCGTGCGGAGCCCTCTGACCCAACAACATAGACTGAAGAGCATAGAGTGAGGTGCATAGAGTCAAGTGCATAGAGTGAAGTGCATAGAGTGAAGTGCATAGAGTCAAGTGCATAGAGTGAAGTGCATAGAGTGAAGTGCATAGAGTGAAGTACATAGAGTGAAGTGCATAGAGTGAATTGCATAGAGTGAATTGCATAGAGTGAAGTGCATAGAGTGAAGCGCATAGAGTGAATTGCATAGAGCGAAGTAGAAGTTAATAGAAATTACGAGATTTACGTAGAATTTCGTAGACCTTCGTACCCAGTCCTAGATTTCTAAATTAAAACTAAATTAAAATTACTCTTTCTAAGGCGGCGGGCTGGGTTGACATCGCCAATCGGGATTGCAACCCTCTGCGGGTTTCGGCGTGGTCGCGGCGCTAAAACCATCGTTTATTTACGTTTCTTGATTTGCGCGGACAACCCTCTGCGGGTTTCGGCGTGGTCGCGGTGCTAAAACCGTCGTTTTTTTACGTTTCTTGATTTGCGCGGACAACCCTCTGCGGGTTTCGGCGTGGTCGCGGTGCTAAAACCGTCGTTTTTTTACGTTTCTTGATTTGCGCGGACAACCCTCTGCGGGTTTCGGCGTGGTCGCGGTGCTAAAACCGTCGTTTTTTTACGTTTCTTGATTTGCGCGGACAACCCTCTGCGGGTAATCGCCGGGTCGCGGTGCTAAAACCGTCGTTTTTTTATGTTTCTTGATTTGCGCGGACAACCCTCTGCGGGTAATCGCCGGGTCGCGGTGCTAAAGCCGTCGTTTTTTTACGTTTCTTTCTGGCCGCGGACAACCCTCTGCGGATAATCGCCGGGTCGCGGTGCTAACACCGTCGTGTTTGGAACTTTTTTTCGTGGCCGCAGACAACCCTCTGCGGGTTTCGGCTTTGGCGCGGTGCCAAAACCGTCGTGCTTTTTGCGTTTTTGACATACAAACGTAACCCCTCTGCGGGTTTCGGCGTTGGTGCGGTGCCAAAACCATTTTTTTTTGCGTTTCTTGACATGCAAACGTAACCCCTCTGCGGGTTTTCGCGTGGTCGCGGTGCTAAAACCGTAGTGTTTTTGCGTTTTTTTCGACTTGTGTAGTACAGACGTAGTACGCCGGGGAGTTGCTTGGCTAGAAAGTCGACTTTTGTAGTACAAATGTAGTACGCCGCGGACGCCCGGAGCTTCAGTGGCTGGAAAGTCGACTTTTGTATCGTACAGACGTAGTACGCCGGGGACTTCCGTGGCTGGAAAGTCGACTTTTGTGGTACAAATGTAGTACGCCGCGGACGCCCGGAGCTTCAGTGGCAGGAAAGTCGACTTTTGTAGTACAAACGTAGTACGCCGCGGACGCCCGGAGCTTCCGTGGCTGGAAAGTCGACTTTTGTAGTACAGACATTCCGGGGCCTCGAAAACCTCGCAAATTTCGTGGGACTCGAATTCCAGGGCCTCGAAAACCTCGCAAATATCGTGGGACTCGAGTTCGGGGATGTCGAAACCGTCGCAAATATCGTGGGACTCGAATTCCTCGAAACCCTTGCAAATATCGTGGGACTCGAACTCCGGGGCCTCGAAAACCTCGCAAATTTCGAGGGACTCGAATTCCGGGGCCTCGAAAACCTCGAAAAAAAGGGGCTCGAATTCCGGGATGTCGAAACCATCGCAAATATCGTGGGACTCGAATTCATCGAAAACCTCGCAAATATCATGGGACTCGAACTCCGGGGCCTCGAAAACCTTGTAAATATCGTGGGACTCGAATTCGCAAATATCGTGGGACTCGAATTCCTCGAAAACCTCGCAAATATCGAAAACCTCGCAAATAGCAGGCCAGCTCTGCAACCGTGGAAATGCAGAGATTATGTTCTCTTGGCTAGTTTGAACCGTTGCTTACTCCCCTCGACGCTGTCTTGCGAACGGGTCTTTCGCGTGTACCAGCCCAAGATATAAAAAGCGTCGCTGCTTGGACTCCTGCCTGCGCCTCAAGATGCATATATGTGCCGTCACACATTCAACCGGATGTTCTACACGCATGCGTGCTGTGTTCTTGCTTCCTGGAAGGCGCTCTGGACTATGAGCTCGGACTTCAGAGCGACTGCCGATGATGCTCGTGACTGACGGCTCTCACGCTAGCTTGTCTTTTCTTTCATGGCTTCGTACGGATAAGACTTCCTGGAAGGCGCGCTGGACTATGAGCTTGGACTTCAGAGCGACTGCCGATGATGCTCATGGCTGACGGCTCTCGCGTTGAATGCTTTTTTGTCTTTTCTTTCATGGCTTCGCGTGGAGTGGACGTGCGCAGTCGAGTCGGGTGCAGACAAGTGAAGTTCATACAGTTGCTCAAGTGCAATAAGTTTAACAAATGTCGAGTTCAAGTCCGTTAACTCCGCTAACTTCAGATGTATTGAAGGCCGATGAAGTGTACACAGCTGACCACAAGTGCATGGCATTCAACTCCACACACTTGAATGCCATGCAGTTCAAGTGCATATACACGTCCAGTACACAAGTGCAGTGTACAAGTGACTATGCAACCATGTAAGTGCATACATTTCTCCAAGTGCATACACTTCGACTGCAGAGAGTCAACTGCATGGACTCAACGCACGGCAAATCGATGCTTTCGGGCCATCCCTCTTCTAGTTCAGATTCAGCAGAACTCCAATCCGAGAGGCTGGTGGCGGCTCCTCTGAGGATGGGGCAACAGAGGCGCGCTTCGGACGGCGCTATTGATGTGCGCCTGCGTGGCGTGCTGCGTGGTTGCAGAGGTATTTTTGCAGCCTGGTACTTGTCAACCTATAAGTCTCTTCGGATGTTCTTTGCAGGATTTGCCTTCATGCTTTTCGGATGTGTAACTCGTAAGACAAGCCATCGCCCATGGGATGCCTGTTGAACATATGGAGAAGTGTGACGTTAGATTTTTCAATCTTTGCCAGGCACACCTAGTTCTTGTCGCACATCCGCATCAACTGCCTTACCTGGCTTTGTCATGGCCTCATGCTGTTGTTCTAATGATGTCTGTGTTGGGTCATATCCAGGCGAGAAAACTGCATTTTGTTTGGAGCAGGGCAGGTTCTTGGAGAGCTTACAGAATCTCTGCCAAATCTGCCAAGGATTGCTGTGGCTTCTGGCTTTCGCAGAGTTGCTCTGCTCGACCCGCAGCCCCCTGGACCGATCTCGCAGGAACATGAGAGATGGAACAACTGGAGCATAGCAGAAGGATTGGTGGCTCGCACCAACAAGTCTTGGTGCAACCTTTAAGAGTGCAATTTGGTCTCAGATAAGGGTCTCTCAGCGATAAGCTTGGAGCTCCAAGGCTCTTCGAATCTGTGCCGTGGCAAACCTTCGGTGCCGGCCACAGATTTGGGATCACACCGCGCTGTCACAATGGCTTCCTCAGACCGCATCAAGCCTTTGCGTAGCAGCACAGCAGGTTGCAACCCACTGGGTTACAGAAGTGCCGGGGATGCCTCCGCTGCCTTGGACCTTGAGGCGAGATCGGGAGATGAGAAAGCCTTGGTATTGCCTTGCCTTTGCCTTTGCCCTTGCCCTTGCCTTTGCTCTTGCCCTTGCCTTTGCCTTAGCCTTGATTTAGCTTTGCTTTAGCTTTGATTCAATCTGTCTCGCTGTTGGTCTCAAGGCCACAATTCAAGCTTTCTGAATGGGTCAAAAGGGTCAAAAGGGGCCCCCCCAGATATCTGCCAACGCTTGAAAGCCTGCTCAAGGTCCACCGCTTCGAGTCGTATGCGAGTCAGCCACACTGGCCTGAGCGGGATGCACTTTGAATGATGCCCTCTACTTCGAGCTTCTTTCGCGCAAGGGCTCAAGCAGCTCCGTTATTTCCGTTGCATATGTTTCCCCTTGGAACTGCCGAGAAGACAACGCTTTGCTTTAAAGAGTGCGCCAGGTTGAAGGAGACGGAGCCTGAGAGGCCGCTCTGCAATCCTGCGCAAGGGCTGAGTTTTGCCTTCGTTTGTCATATTGTTTGGCGTGCAGTTTTTTTTAAAGGCTACGCACACCCCACCTTTTCTTCTTGCTGTTGGCTTGGCGACGGTTCAATCCCCAAACGGTCATGCTACATGTTGCTGCCCCGTCGTATGCAGGCGCAGCGGAAAACAGCCCACACAAAATCACACAAATCAGCCCCGTTCAGCCAAGTTGCAGACTTGCAGACTCTCATAGACTCTCCCTCGCACGCGATCTTACGTTCCGTTCACTTGAGGCTCCAGTACAGTTTGCCAACACTCCCATGCCAACCGAATACCGATAACGCAGATGCCAGAGAGCCATGGCTGTTTATGATGGAGTTGCTGAGCAGCAGCTGCTGATGCCTGCTGATGGCTACGGGTGAGGACATCGCCTAAGAATCATGGACCTCTGTCATGGTAGGCGGGCCTCGAGAGAACACGCGGGGAGGCACTTTGAAGTCGGCACTTTGAACCTAAGGCTGCTTTGAGCGAGCTGCTTGCAGTGCTCCGAGTCGCCTCAGCCTCCGTCGCTTCTTGGAGGGTAATGCTGTGATTCCTCGGCTCATCCGGGAGTTGTTTCGGAGATTGGTAGTCGACAGGTAGTCGACTCGTAGTCGGCGTTGTTGCTTGGAGAGCTTGATGGGCCTGATGCTAGCCGCTGCAGAGAGAGAGAGAGAGAGAGAGAGAGAGATGCGGCTGACAGTTCCGCCTTGCATGAGCCGTCGATTGGTCTTCATGTATTCTTTCCTGATGCACTTCAGATCACTCCATGAGAGCGGCCGTAGCGTCTAGCCTCCGGGCCATCATTGCGAGCATCCAGAGGCCGATCACCATTCCAGCGCGGACTTGGTCAGCCTTTCCCCTTTGTGCCTTGGTGGATCACCACCTTCGGGCATGTTCCGCTATCCGCTGGGTGGTGTACTTAGGAGGCGAGGGCTCGACAGCGTTGCATACCAGTGTAAGCGCACCTTGGATGCTTGAACTGTGACAGAGGCCGACTTAATTCGTATTTGGGGCAAGCCGTACACATGCATTGTCCGCAGAAACCTTGCAAAGAATGGACGAAGGCCAGCCAGGAGGACAAAAATCAGACACTATACCGCGATCTCGAGGCGATGTCCTCCTGAACGCCTTGTTGGTAACGTCCTACGCCTGCTCTGACTGGGACCTGGCCGCCCAGCACTTAGACTGTCGTAGACTACAACGACCAACAGACGAAGCGGACGAAGCGGAAGTGGCAAAACTGCAAGTGGCCGTTTTCCACACATGAGGCCCGGCGAGCTTCGCACAAGGCTCGGGAAGTGGACATCCAATATTTGAGGAAGTCGTCATCATGTATCAAACTGTTTCTAACGCAGTCTCCTGCAACATTGTATACTCACCTATGCTCATACGTATGTGCTGAGTACGCGCAACGAGGGAATCTAAGTGTGGAGACCACTCACCTTTGCAGTTGCTAGCACAAAGGCGGTGCTATGTGGTGCTACAGAGAGGCAGCAACTCTCCTTTTCCTTTTCCCAGTTCTGAATGCTTGCTCCACTCTGCATATTTCTGAAACCTGCATAACAATGTTTGGTGGCCCAGAGTGGCAATCTGGTGTCAACTTTGAGTTGCACTTGCTGGCTCTGTGTTGGCGCATTTCCAGCTGAAACGGTCCCGTGAGTCCATGCCCGGTCACATTGGCCCTACTTGCCAGCGAATACCTTGAGCTTGGCAGGCTCCCATTCTTGTCACACCGTGGCAGTTGAGCCTAAACTGTCGTGGACCTCCATAGGAGCCAGAGCAGTGTCTGGGATTTAATACCTCCAAGGCGCTGCTTTCGTAACCTTTGGAGGCGCTATGCCCGGTTACATTGGCCCTACTTGCCAGCGAATACCTTGAGCTTGGCAGGCTCCCATTCTTGTCACACCGTGGCAGTTGAGCCTACCGCAAACTGTCGTGGACCTCCATAGGAGCCAGAGCAGTGTCTGGGATTTAATACCTCCAAGGCGCTGCTTTCGTAACCTTTGGAGGCGCTATGCCCGGTTACATTGGCCCTACTTGCCAGCGAATACCTTGAGCTTGGCAGGCTCCCATTCTTGTCACACCGTGGCAGTTGAGCCTACCGCAAACTGTCGTGGACCTCCATAGGAGCCAGAGCAGTGTCTGGGATTTAATACCTCCAAGGCGCTGCTTTCGTAACCTTTGGAGGCGCTATGCCCGGTTACATTGGCCCTACTTGCCAGCGAATACCTTGAGCTTGCAGGTTCCCATTCTTGTCACACCGTGGCAGTTGAGCCTACCGCAAACTGTCGTGGACCTCCATAGGAGCCAGAGCAGTGTCTGGGATTTAATACCTCCAAGGCGCTGCTTTCGTTACCTTTGGAGGCGCTATGCCCGGTTACATTGGCCCTACATGCCAGCGAATACCTTGAGCTTGGCAGGCTCCCATTCTTGTCACACCGTGGCAGTTGAGCCTACCGCAAACTGTCGTGGACCTCCATAGGAGCCAGAGCAGTGTCTGGGATTTAATACCTCCAAGGCGCTGCTTTCGTAACCTTTGGAGGCGCTATGCCCGGTTACATTGGCCCTACTTGCCAGCGAATACCTTGAGCTTGCAGGCTCCCATTCTTGTCACACCGTGGCAGTTGAGCCTAAACTGTCGTGGACCTCCAGAGGAGCCAGAGCAGTGTCTGGGATTTAATACCTCCAAGGCGCTGCTTTCGTAACCTTTGGAGGCGCTATGCCCGGTTACATTGGCCCTACTTGCCAGCGAATTCCTTGAGCTTGGCAGGCTCCCATTCTTGTCACACCGTGGCAGTTGATCCTACCGCAAACTGCCGTGGACCTCCATAGGAGCCAGAGCAGTGTCTGGGATTTAATACCTCCAAGGCGCTGCTTTCGTAACCTTTGGAGGCGCTATGCCCGGTCACATTGCCCTACTTTCCAGCGAATACTTTGAGCTTGGCAGGCTCCCATTCTTGTCACACCGTGGCAGTTGAGCCTACCGCAAACTGTCGTGGACCTCCATAGGAGCCAGAGCAGTGTCTGGGAGTTAATACCTCCAAGGCGCTGCTTTCGTAACCTTTGGAGCCGCTATGCCCGGTCACATTGCCCTACTTTCCAGCGAATACCTTGAGCTTGGTAGGCTCCCATTCTTGTCACACCGTGGCAGTTGAGCCTACCGCAAACTGCCGTGGACCTCCATAGGAGCCAGAGCAGTGTCTGGGATTTAATACCTCCAAGGCGCTGCTTTCGTAACCTTTGGAGGCGCTATGCCCGGTCACATTGGCCTACTTTCCAGCAAATACCTGAGCTTGGCAGGCTCCCGTTCTTGTCACACCTCCATAGGAGCCAGAGCAGTGTCTGGGATTTAATACCTCCAAGGCGCTGCTTTCGTAACCTTTGGAGGCGCTATGCCCGGTCACATTGGCCTACTTTCCAGCGAATACCTTGAGCTTGGCAGGCTCCCATTCTTGTCACACCGTGGCAGTTGAGCCTACCGCAAACTGTCGTGGACCTCCATAGGAGCCAGAGCAGTGTCTGGGATCTAATACCTCCAAGGCGCAGCTTTCGTAACCTTTGGAGGCGCTATGCCCGGTCACATTGGCCTACTTTCCAGCGAAAACTTTGAGCTTGGCAGGCTCCCATTCTTGTCACACCGTGGCAGTTGACCTACCGCAAACTGTCGCGGACCTCCATAGGAGCCAGAGCAGTGTCTGGGATTTAATACCTCCAAGGCGCTGCTTTCGTAACCTTTGGAGGCGCTATGCCCGGTCACATTGGCCTACTTTCCAGCGAATACCTTGAGCTTGGCAGGCTCGCATTCTTGTCACACCGTGGCAGTTGAGCCTACCGCAAACTGCCGTGGACCTCCATAGGAGCCAGAGCAGTGTCTGGGATTTAATACCTCCAAGGCGCTGCTTTCGTAACCTTTGGAGGCGCTATGCCCGGTCACATGGCCCTACTTTCCAGCGAATACTTTGAGCTTGGCAGGCTCCAGTTCTTGTCACACCATGGCAGTTGAGCCTACCGCAAACTGTCGTGGACCTCCATAGGGGCCAGAGCAGTGTCTGGGAGTTAATACCTCCAAGGCACAGCTTTCGTAACCTTTGGAGGCGCTATGCCCGGTCACATTGGCCCTACTTTCCAGCGAATACTTTGAGCTTGGCAGGCTCCCGTTCTTGTCACACCGCTCCAGTTGAGCCTACTGCCCTTCTTTCGTCGTTTGAATGTGCTTCTTTTGCTGCAAGAGCGTAGATTGGGCAACCGTTTATGAAATCACGAGTTTTGTAAGAGCTAAGTAGATGTACTAGTACAAACTAGGGACTCTGTGGCCCGTTCCACGCGCGGACAGTGAGAACAACAACGAATCAATGGGCAAGCGTATGTGAGATCAATAAGTGCTGTAGGAATCACGTAAATTCGCTTATTCTTATGCAAGCGCATGGTTTCGGAGAATTTGTGGCCCATACCAAGTGAAAACACCACAAATGAAAACGATGAAAGCTGTAAAACAAGCACATGTAGTTTTACAAACACAAATTAACCGGTTGATCGTTATGCTGCTGTTCAATCGGGGACGAGGCTGGAGGCGTCGACTTGAGATGAACTTGGCAGTTGCTTCAGGCTCGCTTTCGCAGACTAAACGGGTGGGTGATGACCATGATGTGATCCCGTCACATCGCGTACCTCACATAGTACCGGATGTGACTAAGGCCAAGCCCCTGCTCAGGGTGCCAGCACTTGCGCCCTGTTTGTAGGTAAGGTGCGGTGAATGCAATTTCAACCGCCCGAAAATGTTCTTTGGGAAGGCCGAAGTCCGAATCGGCGCACACATGGAGAAGGCGATTGCTCAAAGCCTGAGCCTCAAATCGTTCAAGAATCTCGATCGGCAGTGGTCTAGCTGCAGTCTGGCTGCGGCATGTTGGTAGATGAGGTCGCAAGGGTGTAACTTCATTGCACGCGCCAGCTTGTGAGTTTCTCAGGTTCGATTCGCCGAGCTCCAAGAATCTGCAGCCGCAGGCGCCGTGAACTTGCACATGCATGCAAAAGCTTGTTGCGGATGTTTCGCGGACTGTTGCTCCACTTTCTCTGAAACGTCTGCAGCTGGCGGAGGTCCTAGGCGTGCAGGATGTGCAGAACATCGACAGCTGAGCCGTCGTCGGTTAATGCAAGTCCGGCCATGGAGAGAGCGGCTAAAGCCCCTCGAATTGGCTGGACCTCCGAAGAGATCCGAACCTGCGGACTCCGGATTGTGTCGAAAACTTCGCTCTGATAATGTCCTGTGCCAAGAGCACCTGCATCGCAGAGAGCAACAAGCAAAGGGGGAGAGTTATCGTTTCAAGCGTCGCAATGTTCAGGCGGCAGCGCCTCCAGCCGCTTATCGAGGCCGTCAACTCAACGCTCGCCTTCCACCGCTGCGTGGCGCATCAGGCCGGGCCGCGCGGCGACTCTTTGGATGATCTCTGTATTTGAGAATGTTCCGGGTGTTCCTGTCCTCCATGCGGCAGATCAGTGGCTCACATGGCAGTTGCTCGAAGCGCTAGTGAAGCTGCTGGAACAATCTGGAACAATCCAGAAATCAGAGGCCCAGCTTCCTGGAGCAGTGAAGGCCTGCGCGCAGAAGCCGTAGGGCGCGAGCAGGGCATAGGCTCCGCGGTTGTTATGCAGATCGGTGTAGCACCTTCCAGCAAATCGCAAAAAAGAGTTTTCAGCGCGCAGCACCTTCCAGCAAATCGCAAGAAAGCAGTATGGTCCCAAATTCAGGAGCGAAAATCGATGTTGAGCTCAGGCACAGCCAGTGTTTACAGGTGGAGGCAAGGATGCAGGTCCTAACACTTAAGCAGGTGTAGCCGAGGTTGGTAAAGGTCAGGCAGCGTGCTCTTTCTGATGCAGCCCTGTGCATGGCCCCGCCCCGGATCAAGCACTCAGGTTCAGCGAGCTCCCTCCTGTTCTCACAGCGCTTTCCTGCAGTATCTTACAGACAGTCTTGCAGTCTTGCCAGTACCAGTCCTTGGAACATCTACTTTTTCCGAAAGTGCTTGCGGTCTCCTCGGTTCCAGCCGCCGCCAAAGCTGCGTGCGGCAGTTTCCAGTTTCCGGCCTTGTGATCTGAGCCCAATACCTATATCTCCCCTTATTGTATGCATTTGTGGATTGAAGCCCAAAGCACCAATGGTGCGTGCTATTGCCAGGTATACAGGTACAGTCAGACCTTTTTCTTTCAGGATTTGGCATTCCAGCTTGAGAGGCATGCCAAGATGAGAAGGTCAATGTAATGTAAACGCAATGGCATTGCTAGGCCTGCCAGCGGAGGACGGGCCACGAAGAAAGACATGCGGTGATTCTGAAAAGGTCCACGGAGCCCTCGTGTTTGCCCAATGTGCTTCAGATATACATACAGATACACATACACATACACATACACATACACATATACATATACATATGCATATACATCATATACATATACCTCTACGTGTACGTATACGTATACGTATACATATATACACACATATATATATATATATATACAGTGCTCTGATGTGGTCTTCCAACCCGCAGGAGCACCGTGGCTCGATGCAGCGCTTTGAGCTCCGAAGTGTCAGGCAAACTTTGGAATTCGTGGCCTCATGCATTTCCCGAAACCCCAAACCCCGAGCCCCCGAACCTGGAAACCCGAAACCCTACATGATCTGTACCCTTCTATTGCCCAGATGCCCAAACCCAACTCGAACCCCTCCCCCCAAGCCCCAGAACCCTAAACCCCAGAACCCCAATTCTGAGCCCTTACAACCCTAATCGAAAGCCTGCACCTGGACCCTGGTATCTCTACTGACGGCTGCAGGGCTTTTCAGCATTTTCGGCTTCTCAGAGCTTTGCAAGGTTTTACATAGAGCAGATTTTTTTGTTTAAGGGTTTGACAGGGGTTTAGAGCCCGGCATGCCAACAGTGTTGGGGACGCAGAATCTCTTGAAGGTCTCAGCTCCAGGAGGCTTGTTTGCTTAGTGTTTGCTTCTCGCCTTTTCCTCAAAAATCCCGGCCGAGACCTTTTGGCCTGTAGCCTTTGGGCTTTTGGCCAGGCACGGTGTGGCGAAGCGGGAGCCCCAGCTCAGCTCGCGGGGGTTTATAGGTATTCAGGGCAGGGTTCAGGGGTTTTGGGTGCCTTGGGGCTACCAGTGCCATAGAGCCCCTTCGTGTGCAATGCGGGCACCAGGTCGCTCCTCGCACAGGCTACAAAAAAGGCCCCCTGTGATTTAGATTTCTTTCCCCTTTTTGGGTTAGGGTCACAAACTGCGTGCACAACAAACCTTTCGGGACACGAGTGTTTGAAGTATCATCGAAAGGGGGTCCTTGCTGCTTTGGCTGGCGGGCGAAACTCACGGAGCATGGACTCTGCTTTGGCGGGAGAATGAGGCCGCAGTCCAAATTGTTGCCAGAACGTCCAGTCAATGCAGTTGAGAAAAGAGCAATGCCACACGTTTTGAGCCCAGCTTGATCTGCAAAACCTGATATCCAGCTCCTCCGCACTGTAGCGCGGACATCACGGAGTCGTCGAAGACAGCTATGCACCTTGCCATCCTCCACCAGTACAATGCAACATCCCAGCTGCGGGCAGAATCACCCAAGGTCAGCTAGGGTCCGTCGCCACTCGTATCGAACGTAAACTTCGGTCTGCACTCTGCGTCCTCGCCTAACGGCACATAAAGAAAAGTACGAGGCATACAAAGCAATTAGAGGTGGCACAATCAGTCACTAAAACTGGTTGTCACCCCCTGAGCAGAATCTGATGCGCAATAATGCGAGGAACAGCAACTGAGCATGAGAGGTGTTTCAGAAATGGTGCTTGCTGCCCATGAGTTTGCTGGCATCAATGCGTTTGTGGTTTGACAGCGGCCACAGCAGGCCAATGAGTGATTTCATGTGCTGTTTTAAGGATTTCTTTTGACTGATCACCACGCGCGTGCCATGTTAAGATCCAGTCCTTCGCTACTGATCCCAGTCATGACATCCTGCCTATTTCTCTTCGGTGTTTTGGCTCGAGAGCGGCAGAGACCAGCAACTGCCCAACTTCAGGAGGGACTGTGGAGCGGTATGTCCAATAAGACAGATGCTTGGCTGTGTGGCAGCGCATTGTGGCAATGGGAGCTGCACTGCTTGTTTCCATGAACCAGCTTGATCACTGGGTGTGACTCCCAAGTCGGTTTTGCAATGTGATTGAGTAGCTTCAGTCGGCCCACCCATTGACGATGAGGTATGACTATGAGTATGCATGGATGGTTTGACAATGCTTGACTTGTGTGTTGACTTCTGTCATACGTGAACAAGTCGGTGTTCACTGCCTTCCAGTACTGAATACTGAGGAGAGCAGCATGAAGATGGTGGTTGCAGGTGCGGCAGCTGCCGTTGCAGCAAGCTCTGTGTCTCAGGCAGGGCTCTGGGAAAAATTGATGTCGCTAGGCCGTGAGGCATGTGGAGGCTTGTTTGAAAAGTTTATCAGCACAGCAAATTCGTGATGTCGCGTGATGCTCGCGTGACCGCAGGCTTTTGTGGCATCGCCTGCTCCCCGAGCATCCCCAATCCAAGCAGAGGCACTGTTGCAGTCAAGGCTGGAAGTTCAGCTGATGCATTGCCCTGCCAATATCGCTCCCATTTGCAAGTCTTTGGTGGCACAGCTGATAGCGATTCTGCATGTGACTCCTGGTACTCGCCGTGAAACTTCCAGAAGTTGCTTCTAAAATGTTCTTGACCACGTCGGTCCAAGTCGTGTACTTCGTAAAGCAAGCATGCAGAAGTCCCAGTTGTGGGGGTATTCTTTTATTCCTCATGTGGCAGGAGTGCTCCTTCCTCCCGTCAGGGTTCAGGCTTTGGTGCAGCAACCCTCGCTGTTGGTGCTGTCGCTGCTGTGGGTGGCCGTGGGTTGTTGTTGCAGCGTCGAGCCACCGCCGTGAAGAAGAAGGGCGTGCGAGTGGTTGAGGGCAAGGAGAAACATCGGGAAACGCTGAGCTAAAGCTGATGAATTGTGCAATTTGGTATGTAGCTCGAAAGGGTTGAGATATGTTGAACGCGCTTCGAGGGCAGGCTCGACTGTAAGTTGAGCTTGACGATGCTAGGCGAAGCATGTGAGCCTTTAGAAGTGTTTGATGTTTGCTTACCACAGCAGCCGGCCTCGCAGCAGAGCCCTCGAAGTGCAGGAGATCCCCTGGAATCTCTTCAGCCCGAAGGCTCCGTATCAGGGCAGCTGCATCAGCAAGGAGACCATCACCAGCAAGACGCCACTGGTGAACTGGGAAACTTGCCACGTCATCATGGACCACGGTGGCAAGGTGCCATACATTGAGGGACAATCCATTGGAATCATCGCCCCGGGTCCTGACAAGAAGGGTGAGACTCCTGCAAAGATCCGTTTGTACTCCATTGCATCCTCAGCACCGGGGGATGACGAGACCAGCAAGACTGTGTCTTTGGTGGTGAAGCGGGTTGTTGAGGTCGCTGGCAAGGGCTGGTGCGAATACTCCAATGTCCCCAAGGGTAAGGACCCTGAATTCCCTGATGCCGAGAAGGTGTACCGTGGTGTTTGCTCGAGCCACATTTGTGACATGAATGCTGGAGATGATGTGATGATCACCGGCCCAACAGGAGCAGAGATGCTTCTGCCAGAGGACCCCGAGGCCAACATGATTTTTATGGCCACGGGTACCGGCATTGCTCCATTCCGCTCTCACTTGCGCTATCTCTTCCACGACAGAGTTTCCAGGGGCAAGTTCAAGGGCGTTGCATGGCTGTTCCTTGGCGTGCCTTACTCCGAGTCCTTGCTCTACGATGAGGAGTGGAAGGAGATGCAGGCCGAGTTTCCGGATCAGTTCCGCTATGACTATGCCATCTCTGGCGAGGAGAAGAGCGACAAAAACAAGATCAATGGCCACTTGGACTTGGACATTGGACTCCAGATGACTTGTAATACTGATATACGGAAGTGTACTTGCCGGTATCGATGAATCATAGTAGAACGACACTTGCATCCCCTCCTTTCAATGTGGGCCTTGATTATGTTAGCAAATAATTGAGTCATGTGTGTTTGCATGCCCTAAATTGTTGTTTCAGATGTCACTAGCTGGGGTCCCCGAGGGGAGATGTGGGTCCAGCACAAGATGATGGAGCACGCCGACGATCTCTGGGATCTGGTTAAGGAGTCTCCGCTGTACCATTGCGCAGCAAGGCTCTAAAGTATCCTTCAATCATCTGGGGCCCTACCCGTTGTGTCGGGCAGCTCTTGCCTGGTGCTGCCGTGCATCATGCTGCAGCCTTGTCACCAGGATCCCAAGACCCACGTGTACATGTGCGGCCTGAAGGGCATGGAAAGCGGCTTTGCAGAGTGCTTCCAGGAGTGCACCTGAAGCTACATGCCCTTGTGCCAGGATGGGGTAGCTTCTCCCGCGTGATAACCATAGCGATCGGGGGAAGTAGCCTTGCAGGAGCGTGTCGAGGCTGAGGGCATGGTCTATACAGAGTTCTTGAAGGGGATGAAGAAGGCCAAGCGCCACGTGGCAAGATTCGGCGAGTGTCATGGATCTTTTTTTTGGGTGCTCGTTAAATGGATATATATAAATACAAATATAAATATAGATGAAAAATAAATAACAGCAAATAAATAAGTAAATAAATACATAAATATATATATATATATATATATATATATGTATGTATATGCAATGTTTTTTTCGAGCTTGTTGAAGGGCATTGGTTGTAGACGTGACATTGTTTTGGACCTGAAGCTGGTCTCATGAGTCGGCCGACCTGAGGCTACCATGTCGAGGTCTACTGAGTGACGCTCCCTTCTACCAGTGCTACCTGAGGTAGCTGGTGGAAGTTGAATCATCAGCTCTGCTAGCTGTCACCAGCTTGCGGCAGTTTGTTTTCGCGGATGTTGGTGTAGCTGGGCATGGCGGTTTGTTAGTGTTTGTGTTGGAGCTTGCGTTCATTGGCAACAAGGTGTTTAGTTTAAGCAAATGCCAGGCATGGAAACACTTGTTATATAAGATCACATTGGAGATGGTGATGGTTTTGGCCACGGCAGCAGTGGCCGCAGCCCAGCAACGCTTCGTGGTTGGCAGTCCGCCCCTCTTGCCCGTCCAGGGCGGGGGTTGAACCTGTTGGAACCGCGTTAGCACTTGAGGATTGGCTTCCAGTTGTGGTTGGCACTGTAGGTGGTGGTCAAGTAGAAACATAAATCTGGGGCCTATCCTGAGGTGCTGCATGATTCATGCTTCGCAGCAGTACTATGCAAACGCAGATTTTCCGGCACATGCCTTTCAAGCCCTCTCAGCTTTGTGAGAGGGCCACAATGTGAAACCTAAGAGATCTTTGCCAGACTTGGAATGAGAACCAGCGCTTGCCCAGCGCTTGCCCAGCGCTTGCCCAGATGACTGATGTAGCGATTCTGGGTAATTTCATGCAGCATTCCCAACCCCAAGCGTATAACATACGCACATACATGCATACCCCCTCCCCCCATCGCGCATGGAACACGCACATGGCCGATGCTTCAGTGGTGCATGGTCATGAACAGGGTGAACATCGACCCCTCTGTCCTGCACCGCTCCCCCCCCATTAAAAAATGACAACATAAAATCAAAGCCTGCTCGAGACCACTCCCTGTTTCTGCCTTCGTTTGTCATTGCTTTGGATGTTCTGGGGAGGGGTCTGTCTCACGCTCGGCGACCGTTCAGTCTCCAAACCATCATGTTGCTGCCCTCTGTATGCAGGCGCTGCGGAAATCAGCCCACAGCAGCAGGTTGCAGACCTTGCAGACTCTCCCTCGCACACGTCCTTACGTTCCAATTCTCTTGAGGCTTCAGTACGGTCTGCCAGCACTTCTGTGAGGACCATGCTCAACAATTTCAGATAACACAGATGCCACAGAGCCATGGCTGTTTCTGATGAGAGTTGCTGAGCAGCTGCAGCTGCCTGCTGATGGCTACGGGCGAGGACATCGGCTGAGAATCATGGGGCTCTGTCATGCGAGCATACGGGAAGTCCTTGAAGTCGGCACTTTGAACCTAAGGCTGCTTTGAGCGAGCTGCTTGCAGTGCTCCGAGTCGCCACAGCCTCCGTCGCTTCTTGGAGGGTAATGCTGTGATTCCTTGGCTCATCAGGGAGTTGTTTCGGAGATTGGTAGTCAGGTAGTCGACTGGTAGTCGGCGTTGTTGTTTGGAGAGCCTGATGGGCCTGATGCTTGCAGCTGCAGAGAGAGAGAGAGAGAGAGAGAGAGAGACGGGGCTGGCAGTTCTGTTTTGCATGAGCCGTTGGTGGGTCTTTTCCTGTGCGCCCAGTGATCTTGCACAAATGCGAACCTTGCTGCTGCTGCAGGCTACTGGAGTGCTCTCCTTCGTAGTGCTTCGCTCAGTCCCCCTGGCTACGAGGAGACCGGATCTGGCCCTCTTCCGTTTTGGAATTTGCTGGTGACCGCTGGTGACCGCTGGTGTATCGCTTCTTGTATCCTTCGTTCCCATGTCAAAGCTGAGGTTCCTTGGCAGATCACCCGGGCGGTCTCATCACTCTTGGGGCCTGAGGCGCGCGGAGAGATGCGTGGAAGAGTTTGCCCTGGTCGCTCCGCCTGCTCCGCCTGCTCCCTCTGCTCCCTCTGCTGCGCTTCAGTTCATGTTCAGGCTCTGGCTGCCTATGCCCTGGGCCAGCTGACCGGGCAGCTGGGCCGCGTAAGAGACGCTGTTGCAGTCGCACAATGGAAAACGCAAGCAGCTAAAGCAACGGTTCTCAAGAAGTCGCCTTCGACTTTCTACCGCTCTCGGGTCATGCTTTCCTGGCAGTTTGCCTGTATGGAGATGGGGAGAATTCTTGTGACATTGTGTGAGTTGTCCATGAGCTGTCTTGGGGTTATAGAGTCCTCGATTGAGCAAGGAACCTCACCGGCCGCAGCATCGTGAACGGCACCTGGGCAGCGCCAGTGCAGTGGGAGATACGTTTCGGAAGAAGCCCGATGTATCGCGGGATCAGAAGCCCACCCGAGCTCCCTGCAATTTTTACCATCCAGGCCTTCTCTTGGCCTATGACACTTTGGGAGCACAGGCCTTCGGGCGTGGAGAGTTCCGCGACTTGGCCTGAAGAAAGGGCACACTGCCAGTCGACAAAGCCACAGTGGTGCTAGGTGAAGTCGGCGTGCTGATGCTGCGCGCAGTGGCTCAGCGAAAGATGGACACATCATGGACCGCAACAAGCTTTAAAGATGCTGTGAAGGCAAATTTTCGGCCCTCCAAGGTGCTCCTGGCGGCCGTGCTCCTGACGCCTGCCGGGTTCCTCAGTTCACTCTGATACAGCCTGAGGCCCCACGTTGCTTTATGGTCCTCAACGCTAAGGTTGCATGTGCGCAGTCGCTTCTTTGAGTGCGTCTAGTCATACGCAGACTTGAAATACGCAGGGAACAGCAAAGTCTTGAAGACCCCTTTGGAAGCCAGGTCGCTGTGGCTTGGAGTTGGGCTGAGAAGTGCTTCCTCATGCTCGGTCAGGTGGGTGGGGGCAGACCAGACAAACCCTGACCTCTGCGTGAAACGGCGGGCTTTACAGGCTTTGCGTGCGTAATATTCGGTAATATGACACAAACTACACATCTTTCTACAGATCTTTGCAGAGGAGCCCTTTGTGGCATCCTACGCTGCGCGGTACTTGCAGATGCTCGTTCTATAGCAGCGCTTCTCCCACTTCCATAGCATCTTCCGGCCCTTGTGTATCCTTTTTGTTATTCGTTCTTTTGCCCGCCTTGGCCTCAGACCCCAGCATCTGGTGGCCTCTTCCAAGGATTTTCCGCTTCAGCATAGTCCCTGTGGCGCTGTTTGAGGCATTTCGTGCACTTCCGACAGTGCTGTCATAGGCAGACAAGAGGCGTGAAATGGTGTAAAGCTTTGAAAGTTCAAGTTGAAGCTCCCACATGCCTGGCCAGGTGTTCCGCCGCTTTGCCCTAAGCCAGGCCCGAGATGACAAGAGTTGTTATGCGCATAAAAATCATGATTTTTATGCGCATAACAATCATGTCGGTCTGTGGCCATTTAGTCACTGTTTCTTGTCCCTGAGACTGGCAAGCCGCCCGCATGAGAGGATATCAAGACATAAAGACGGTCTGTATGACTTGTATGGACTCCCGGCATCGAATTTCTCCAGGGCATCGCCTGGCCATTCACGGCTGCTACTATTGCCTCCAACATCTTCGTGGCCCTAGCGGCCGCACCGATGCTTAGCGGCTGGGCAGACAGCTTTCTGTGTCAGATTTGCTTGCTCCGATGCTTCCGGGCGTCTGCGAGCCAGTCGAAGAACCTGTTTGCCCGAAGATGTCATGTGACGAGGATACTGCCGCACGCAGTGCTTTGCAGTGCTTTGGCCCCCTTGTCTGAGTTGAGAGATCATTCGAGGCCTTTGGGGCTTCGATGGCAGCGCACTGCTCCATTTGGGCGCTGTGACCGTGCAGGCTGCAGCAGGCGAGGATGGGAAAGCTTCGCATGAACGGGCGCAAGCCGCAAGCACCCCGCGTCACCGACCGAGGTTTGCTGTACCTGGCAATCCGCAGGCCTGGTGAAGCGACGCAGGCTACAGCTGGGGTTTGGGCGCAACTAGGGCCAGTTCCGCCCCCGCCCCTGCACGTGCGCGCTTTGGACCCATGTGACCCACCTCCGCACATCTTGAGTCGCTGTGCTTGGAGAGCAGCTTTGCGTGCATGAATACGGTTTCCATGCAACTCCCTGCGGTGTGGTGCGGTGCTGCATCGTGTTCTCTCACGTTTCCATGTATGGACTGGTGCAAATACAGCATTGTCTTACAGCCATTTAGAAAGACTGGCCGGTCATGTTGATGGGCACAGGGCACCGTGAATTCACGACAAAGCGCGAAGGCATTGCCTGGACTTCTTCAGGGAGTCCGTGATGCCGCGAGAACAGTTGCTAGGGCTGCAGTGAGAAGCATGCGGTCGCTCTGCAACTTTGGGCGCCTGGTGGTTAAAGGCGGGTAGCAGCTCGCTCTTTCTGCTTACGCTGCCCTCGGCAAGGCCCACACTTTGCATTCATGTGCAGGCTGTGTGCAGGTGGGCAGGTTTCCGTTGGACCTTTTGTTCTGCCATCACTGCTGTGCTCAAGTGTCTGTGATGCATCTCTTGTAGTGGTAAAGGGAGGACCTGAGAAAGCCGTGAGAGGGGTGTTGCGGGCGGTTGAGGCAAGAGAGGTAGCAAGGACTGTCTCTGAGGCCTTTTCAGCATGGCGCGTGCAGGGCACATCTGTAAGGTTTTGTAGGTTGCTTTTGCATTCCTGTAAAGGTCAGCATGGGCACTTGCTGGAATGTGCAACTAGTGGCATGTGAGTCCAAGGCCATTGTTGGCTTTTTTTGATTGAAGTTCAGCAAATCTTGCATTGTTTCAGACATTGCCCGATCGTGATACCTAGGTGCAGGCTGTAGCTCGTTGACAAAATGCCCGTGAAATCACTACGCTCGGCCGAGGATGGGCTCTGCGAGTTCCTGAAGCTTGCAGTGCCTGGAGTTCTGTCCATGACTGGTGCCGGGTGCCGTCGGTGACTTGCGTTACAGTAGCTTTTCTCGCCAATCTTTGAGCGAGTGCGACCAATGCAGCGGCAGTGCTCGATGTCATCTTGTGTCGCCCCACTGTTATCCTGTTATCCCGACTGCGGAGTCCTGCGGAGGACAGAATGGTGGTTCTGGGAAGTCACTTGCTTCCGCGCTGGTGTCTTTGGTGCACACTCCCTGGCTGCCCACACGGCCACGAGCTCGGTAAGCTCGAGAGCTGTGTGATAAGCAGATCAAATGGTCACCAAGGTGGCCTACATGGCAGTGCCCATCCTCTTCCAAGTTCCTCGAGGACCGCAGGGCTTTTGGCCGATGCCGGAAGACAGCAGGCACAGCACAGCACCAGCTGGTCAGGCATCCAGATGGGCTTTGTGGCCCGTGCAGGGGCACTTTTGGGCGAAGGTCGAGGAAAGGCCGCCAAGAAGGCATGCAGATGCGGGTGAGGAACGGCTGCACCTACTCCACCTACTCATTTTGTGGGAGCTTTTTTCGGAGGTGGCCCTCGGAGGGCTGGCTGTGGGAGTTCTGTTTGTGCTCATGGATGCAGCGCTCGTTTGGGTGGCTGGGCATGGTTTATATGGTCATATTGAGTCTGCAGCAAGCGTGCATCTAGACGTGCGAGTCAGCAAAGGCAGCGCAAGAGGAGTACATCGCGCAGATGGCAGGCAGAAGATGTTCAAGAGCTGCTATGCATGCGTAGGAGCTGCGGGCTGCTACCAGGCTCCTCTAACGAGCTCACCGTCATCTGCCGGAAGATTTGGCCGTTCGTCATCTTCTTCCTCGTCGTGGATGGGCTCTTCCCCTTGAATCAAGGACCCTGCAGCAGCTGGTGCAAGAGTCAGTGTGAGCCAGTCTTGGGCCACGTAAATCATGAGCTTCACATTCCTGACCGGGCAAGGAATTTGCAACATCCACTCACATCAGGGGCGAGTTTCTGTCTCCATGATTCTCAGCCTCTGGGTCGTGGGTGTGCCTCTCGGCCTGACCAGTGGATTCCAGCACCTGGGGCTATGGAGCGCCGATTCTTTCCTGATTCACTTCATGAGAGCGGCCCTAGCCTCTAGCCTCCGGGGTCTTCCGAGCATCCAGAGGCCGATCACCATTTCCAGCGCGGACTTGGTCAGCCTTTGGCAGATTTTTCCCCTTTGCGCCTTGGTGGATCACCAGCTTCCGCTTCGGGCTTTTAGTAGGTCGTGTTCTGTTCCGCTGGGTGGTGCACTTGTACCAGTGACCTGTTGTAAGCGCACGGGCCAACTTACGCGCATGGTTCTGTGAGCCTTGCAACGAAAGGACGAAGGCCATTCAGGAGGGCAAAAAACCAACACTATAATTTATGCCGATGTATCTCCCCGATCTCCAGGCTACATCCTGCTGAACGCCTTGTTGGTCATGTCCTATGCCTGCTCTGACTGGGAACTAGCCGCCCAGCACTTAGACTATCTTGGACTACAAGACCAATGCATGAAGCGATGTGCAAGTGACCCTCTCAACACATGAGGCCCAGCGAGCTTCACACAAGGCCTGGGCGGGGAGAGTGTTTCATGAAGGTAAGATGTGCAACTCATTGGCCAGCGCTCGAAAGTGTTCTTGTAAGGCTGAAGTCCCTATCGGCGCGGACATGGAGAAGGCGAACATCTCAAAGCCTGAGCCTCAAATCCTTCAGGAATCTCGATCTGCTGCGTCTGGCTGTGGTATGCTGCGGTTGTCTGTTGCGCATCAGCTCTGTGGCGAAGGTGTGTTGGTAGATGAGGTCGCAAAGGCGTAACTTCAGTGCACGTGCCAGCTTGTGAATTGCTCAGGTTCGATTCGCCGAACTCCAAGAATCTGCAGCCGCAGGCGCTCTGAACTTGCACATGCATGCAAAAGCTTGTTGCGGATGTTTCGCGGATTGCTGTGCCACTTTTTCTGACATGTCTGCAGCTGGTGGAGGTCCTAGGCGTGGAGGATGTGCAGAACATCGACAGCTGAGCCGTCGTCGGTTAATGCAAGTCCGGCATGGAGAGCGCGGCTAAAGCCCCTCGAATTGGCTGGACCTCCGAAGAGATCCGAACCTGCGGACTCCGGATTGTGTCGAAAACTTCGCTCTGATAAGGTCCTGTACCAAGAGCACCTGCATGACAGAGAGCACAAGCAGAGGGGGAGAGTTATTGTTTCAAGCGTCGCAAGGTTCAGTACAAAAGTGATTTTTGACACTGTGCCTGCCTTGGTGAAACAGCACGGTGCTGACACAACATTGAAACTTGACCCTGGCCCCGTCGGGAGGACTCTTCGTGGGCCAGTGGACGCATGGACGATACAGTACGTGAAAGAAACAGCCAAGAAGCACTTCTTCTGCGAAGTGAAAGCGGGGTACATAACAGCACAGGATTGCTTCGAAGAATATGAACCAGTAGCATTACAATGGAAACCAGGTAGCAGAGAGCACTTTTTGCATCTTAGCAGCACCCGCAGCCACTCATCGAGGCCATCAGCTCAACGCTCGCCTTCCACCGCTGCCTGGCGCATCAGGCTGGGCACGATGACCTCTGTGTTTGACAAGGTTCCGGTCCTCTGCGCGGCGGATCAGTGGCTCATACGGCAGTTGCGAGAAGCTACACGTGCAGCTCATAGTGTGAGCGGCTAGAACCATCTGGAACAATCCGGACCTCAGAGGCGCGGCTTCCTGGAGCAGTGAAGACCCACACGTAGTAGCTGTAGGATGCTGGCAGAGCACAGGCTCCGCGGTTGCTTGCTTCGCAAAAAGAAAGCTTTCGGTGCAGAATGCCCAAATTCAGGAGCGAAAATCGAGGCACAGCCGGTGTTTACAGGTGGAGGAAAAGATGCAGGTTCTACAACTTAAGTAGGCGTAGCCGACCTTAGCTTACGATCAGGGGGCGTGCTTCTTCTGATGCAGCTCAGCCCCCGCTCATAATTCCATGATGCCAGAAACATGTCCTGTGCATGGCCCGCCTGGGAGCAAGCACCCAGGTGCAGCTCACCACGCTTTCCTGTTATTGCCGTATCTTACAGACAGTCTTGCAGTCCTGCCAGTACAAGTCCTTGGAAGATTACCTTGTTCCGAAAGTGCTTGCGGTCTCCTCGGTTCCAGCCGCCGCCAAAGCTGCGTGCGGCAGTTTCCAGTTTCCGGCCTTGTGATCTGAGCCCAATACCTATGTCTCCCCTTATCGTATGCATTTGTGGATTGAAGCCCAAAGCTAATGTACAGGTACCGTCAAACCTCTTCTTTCAGCATTTAGCATTGTGCCAGCTTGAGAGGCATGCCAAGATGAGAGCGCCAATGTAAACGCAATGGCATTGCTAGGCCTGCCAGCGGAGGACGGGCCACGAAGAAAGACATGCGGTGATTCTGAAAAGGTCCACGGAGCCCACGTGTTTGGGCATGATTTTGCATGTTTGCACTGCTTGGACTGCTTGGACGGCGTGGGCTGTCTATGTACAGAGATACAGGAGCGCATGGGCTCCATGCACCGCTTCGAGCTCCGAAGTGGCAGGCGGACTTGGGGCAAGCGGACTCTGTCGTCAGTTGCAGCATCCCTGATTCCTGATATCTTCGCCTTCACAGTGACTCTGCTTCATTGAAGGTCCGCCTCCTCGCCGAGCCTTTTGCATAAGGGGCAAGCAGGCTGATGGGGCCCCACAATGCTGGACATGGTTTCGAGGGCATTCCATGTCCCATCTATTTGCAGGTTTCAGGATATTTCAGGTGATCTCGTCCAGTCAACCTGTAGCCTTCACATCCCCCAGCTCCAGACGCTGGCAGGGTATCCGCGGAGACATGGCCTCAACATTCTCAGATGTAGCTCCGTGACTTTCCAGAGTCATGTCAAGAGTCTGCACCGACGCCTCTGGATTCAGTGTCGAAGCAATGCTGGCCAAGTGCGCCTGCACCAAATGCCACATAAGCAGTCCGAGGTGTGGCGGTGCCTCGCCAGCCTGTGACGGCGTTTCAGGCTTCCGTTCATTCACGCGATTTGTTGGGATACCCCTGTTCCTACAGCAGGGTAGAAAAGTTCTTATCAGGGCCTGTGGACCTGGGCTGTCAGAAGGGAGCTGTAGGGCACACTTCTGACCTCAGGCTCGAGAGTCGGTCACGTCGGCACGAATGGAGCCGATGGTTCTGGCGAACCCGGTGACGACCAACGACTTGGAGGCACACCCCCCCCCCCCCCGAAGCGGCTCCCCCTCCGCGGCTTCCCTCCCGGGGCTCGCTTGCGGTAGTTATGGCAAGTGTAAGCGAATCCGAAGTGTCCAGTGCGTAGGACCGGCTCCGGCGCCGCGAGCGCTGCTTCGGCACCCTCAGGGCATCCTGGCGGGTGAAGCAGCTCGCCTGTGAGAAGCGAAGCGATGTCCACAGCGATGCATCGAACATACTCAACAGCTCAGGAACTGCTTCAGTGTATGGCGATCCTTTGTCCAGATGCAGAACGAAGCTGTGCGAGTGTACCTGGCCCGACTTATGGCAGTAGTGTTCAGGATGTGCTGTGTTGCTGCCAGACATTGTCAGACTGACCTCCAAGATCGAAATTGCAAGGGTGGCTCGCCCAGAGTGCGAGGGCTCTCCGTGATGATAGTCTTTGGCAAAGCCTAAACGGTAGCGTAGAGCGAAGAAACATTGCCCAACTTGCGATCATAGCCTCCTCCATCATGAATGGAGTGTGGTTAAAGGTGTGTGTATCGGTACGCATGATGCTTTTCGTAAGATCCGAAAGGTGTCAATGGGGTTTCAACCCTTTTCATCATAATGGGTCGACAGCGACTGGCACACGGACTGTGCCCACGCGCACACGCCCGCGCGCCTGCCACGCCCGCCGAAACATGACTCTGGGCTGTGCCGTGCTGCTTGTGCTGCCTTGCGTGATCTTTGACAAATATGCTTTAGTGTTGTTCTGGGTCGTGGATCTCATAGTCTCTCCCCTTTCGCTCGCTCTCTCCTCACTCGCTCACGTTCTCTTTCTCTCTTTCTCTTTTTGTCTTTCTCTCTTTCTCTCCGTCTCTCCTTATCTCGGTTTCTTTTCTCTCTCTGGAGTGCTCCCTGCAATACCATTAGAGACATTGTATAGCCAAAGGCGCTTCTCGAGATTCCTCAACTCCCCTCACGCCACGAAACTGACAACATACTCAGAAGGAGCTTGATAGGCTCGCAGCAGAGCACAGACTCTGAAGCATCGGCTGCCTCACACATACTACACTTGCACCCTCAGGCAGCAGGACCATGAAGCCCAGCTGAGAGCCATCTTCGATTTGCGAGAACTGCTCGCGCAGAAGGACCGTGGCTACCTGAAATTCTGAAGCATGTCATGTTGAAGTGCCAAGAACGAGTGAGACAGTTTGTGAGCAGATGCGGAGTTTTCACACACTGTTGGGAGGGAATTTGTCCGCGTGTTCCAGTGCACTGCCTGAGGAGCAGGAAGTCCGGCAGCTCTCCCTGCTGGTGAGAACCGGCGAAAGAAAGCGGTGCCTTGGTGTGTCGTGACTGTGGTCTGTTATAACGTCTTTGACTGCAGGCGCTCTTGCAGTTGTTGTTCATGCGAGAAACGAGTCTGACAAAGAGCGGAAGGTCGAGCTTGGAGCGCAGTGTCCACGTCATGCACACGGGCGCCCTGGACCTGGTGCTTCGCACGAGGGCGCTGGGAGGCTCAGAGGGGCCGGACATGAAAGCAACCTTGTCAAAGCCCTGCAACAAATCTGCAACATCCTGCAAACAGAGCAGTGCACTTCTCCCAACATTTTTCCCCTTAACTTCTCAAAGGTCCCGTTTGCCTAACCGGGCTTGCCGTACTGTTCTCGACCCTCAGCTCAAGGTTTGGTGCCTGGCGCCTTCTAAGTCTGCGTGATCGTCTGGCCGGTGCACTGCAGCGTGTGGAGGTGGGGGCTTTCCGTACTTCGACTGCTGCAGGCGATGTCAGGTGATACTTGATGCTTTGATGCTCCTGGGCACAACTTGCAGCAAGACGAAAAACAAGAAAAGAGGTGAGAAGTAATGCCAGCAAACATTCGGGCGAACGTGGACAGGCAGAGGCCGTGCAGCGAGAGGCCGGCTCTGACCTCACACCTCTCACACCTTGTCTTCGTTCAATATCTTATGGCCTCTTCTCGCCTTGTGATGCCTATGGTGGCATCTCTTTGCGCACTTCAGGCCTCTCTTCTCCGAACCCGCTCACGTTTTTTGTGGCGCAGTGTCGTGACTCCTGCCAAAACAGCCCCTGTCGAAGTTAGTGACAGTCACGCATCTGTTGGCTGCACTTTGACTTTAAGTTGGCGGTGCCGCGTCTCGGCTGTCTCGACCCTGTCGCTAGGCCGACCTGGAGCGCCAGCTACTGCTGCAGCTCGAGGCTGTCTTGTTGGGGATGTTTTTGGGCCGAAAACGGACGGAAGATGACCGAAGATGAGGAGCGCTTGAAGCAACGGCCCATGCAGTCGAGAGTGCAGTCGACTCGCAGGATGCAAGCTCCAACAATCGCCGGCTGGAGGCTGGGAGTTGGGACATGCGACCCAGGATCACCTAGAGACCTAGAGAGTGATTTGTAGCATCTCTTCGCTTCCAATGTCGCATGTGTCTCTATCTCAGCTGGCCTTCGGGGCTGTAGGCAGAGCTCCGGTCCTCCGAGAGGCGCCAGCGCGTCATGGCCGAGGCTCCACGCTTTTCCGCTTGGAAAGGAATGACTTAAGGAACACGTGCTGCTCTCGGAGCCTGCATGCGGAGCTCTGCATGCTTGGAGCTCGGAAGGAGATCGCTGCCCTGCAGCGCCAGCTTGACGAGGCGGAGGCACAGCTGCGGAAGGCGGGTGAACTCAGGGAACTTTGAACGCTTTCGGAACACCGGTATTGCGGAGCTTTTGTGCTTGCGCAGGCACGACAGCGCCATGCCGCCAACTCGGATCGCCTTGCCATGGCAGGGACGGAGCGTGAGGCGAAGGTGGGAGGATTTCTTCAGTTTTGGGAAGGAATATACGATCCTGTTCGATTCTGTGTGGTCTTGGCGGTCTAAGCGGACTCCCCTTCAGTCTATGCAGAGGCCGCCGCGTGGGCGCTCTGGCTTCGTGCTTTGGCAGTACTGCGACGCGAGCGGCATGAGCGTGAGGCCTTCGACTGCCTGCACAAAGCCTACCGGAGCGTTTCGGAGGGGTTCTGGTGTTCTGGTGTTTGCTGGACTGGCACGGCATGTCTCTTTCGCCCAGATTCAGAGTTGTGTCGCAGGTCATGGAGCATCAGCAAGCCTTGAAGGAGAGCGATTAGACATCTGCTCATACATGCTGTTGTGTAGCGCCATTTGCTGGTCATTTGCTCTTTGTCCCAGGATGCTGCCGAACGCCATCGGTTCGAGATGGAGGAGAGTTGCATGCACTGCGGGAAGGGGAAGTCGGGGAAGGCATCCCTTTCCTGCGTGGAACCAGGAATGGCGCCGGGATGCCGATGATGACAGACACCGCAGGGAGTCGCCCGGCGATGAAGTTTGCGGGTGCTACTGCTGCTCTTTGCTGCTCTTGAAGGTTTCCTTGGTATTCTCGAGACATGACTCAAGATTTTCTGACATAACTTTGGAAAGGAGCGACTGGAGGAGCCACCACGAGAAGCTAGAGAGCAGCTGGCACAAGAAGCTCAAGCAGGCGGAGGAGGACCTGTCGGAGTCGAGGTAGGTTGGCTTCTGGGACTTGAAAGTTCATCAACTACCCACAAACAGACTCATAAAAGTTCCCAATGCTCTTGCGAAGTGCGGGAGTGTGGTTGAGCATAGGCAGGACCTGGGCTGTCGTGATTCCCGAATCCCTAAACTCGCATCGTGCATGGTCTTGGAGGAATGGGAACGAAGGCAGGGGACTGCGAGCTGACTGCGTGTGTGTGTCGATGGTGCAAAATGCAAATCTGGGGCTCGAGAGGCCACTGACTACTGGCTGTCGGCTAGCGACTAGAGTGGCTAGAGCGATCAGAGCAGCCAGTGGCGTTTCTGCTGCAGGTTGCAGGTAGATGGTAGATGTTTGCTTTGAGATTTGACTTCACCGTTTGGCCTGAGAGTTGGGCTGTGCCAAACAGACGATGGAAGGCTCCAGCAGAGACTTGCGGAGATGGAGGCAGACTTCGAAGCTTTGTCTTAAGGGAGTCCGTTCAGACTTTCCATTCGGGCTCTCCACTTCTCCGCTCAGACCGGGGTCTTGTGCCGAGGAGCGGCAGCACGCGCTCTCACAGGACCAGCACCACCAAGCGATCCGGGGCAACCAGGATGTGGGGTGCCTCAGGGTCGATAGCCACACGAGGCAGTACGTGCAGGGCAGGGCTGTGATCCAGAGGTCTTCGACCTCGAGCTGGCCCGAGTTCATCAAGCTCACGAGGATCAAAGGAAGCTGCGAGAGGCTTGAGCTGTGACGGCTTGCGGCTTGCCGCGGCTTGCCGCGGCTTGCCTGTGCTGCAGGGACTGCGATGGACTGCGTTGCCCGTGGCAGGAGGAAGATCGAGTGCAAGCCGAGAAGCACCAGCTCTTCTTGGAGGTGTCCCGCATCTGCTTTTTTGGTCTACTAAATTGAACGCACTCTGCTTTGACAACAGAGCCGTATCACTGCTGGTGCCTTTCGAATGTTCAAATGTTTAGCCGTGCTTTGCGAGGGAAGGGAGCAGCATGGAACAGCATTTCTGGCAAGGAACTTCAGCGACAGCAAGATGAGGCCACCGGGGCAAAAGGAGCCACCAGGTTTGCTTTGTTTGAGCTCACTTGAGCTTGCTGTCGCTCTGCCTCCAATCTCAAGAAACTTGGCATTTGCCATGTGTGTTAACTGTTAGCCATTGGACATCCATGGGATATCCTTGACGTGAACGTCGCTGCTCCCAGTCTCCTCTCGCAGAGGCGAAGCAGAAGCTTCTGATGTCCTCCTTGGCTGCGCTTGGTGGACAGCGCACCCAGGCCACTCATGAGGTCATCCATGACCCCTGTCACATCTCCCTCGTGCAGCCCCGGCAGTTCAAGGTGACCGCAGAAGGCGACACATGTCAATGTGACTCTTGCAGGGACTGCGCTCTGCTTACTTCCTGGCGTGGGCGCAGTACCTTGCGCATGTGCTGCGCTCGGCAAGGGCTCTCAAAAAATGCACACTGTGCACGGTCATGTCTGCATCGTATGCCGTGTACCGCCGCATACCAACTGGCAGGTAAAGAGGGATCGCAGTGCAGAGGAGACATTGCTGTCCTTGGACAGAAAGGACCAGGACGCCATGCAATGTGATCAGTGCATCTTTGGCTTGAAAGGTTCTGATGCACCTGGTCACGACAACTCACTAAAGCATTTTTTTGGAACGTGAGGAGCTTCGTCAGTTGCTCGCGCAGCACGATGCTCTCCACCAGAAGCTTCAGGAGAGCTCTAGAGAGGTGCAGCGAGAAACGGATCAGGTGACCTCGCGCAGTGCATTGCAGCACGTTGCACCACTTTGCCGCACGTTTCTCAGGAGCAAGAGGCTGCGTCCGCAAGGCTGCACTTTGTTGAAGCCGCTGCAACGGACAATCTGTTCAGAGCCTCTCCGTTCTTTCGCGTTGCAAGGCAGAGGACAAGTCACCGCCAGCAGGACTGAACATATAATTTCCATCGTCCAGGTTTCGCCTCATCTGCACAGCGCTGCATCAATCTTGACGTTGGTCATCTCGGCCATAATCAACGATTAGGTCCGATATCTCCCCCAAGGCTGAGGACTAAACACACGCGAAATGTGCTGTGCGCTGTGCACGCAGGTCGATGATGCCCTCACACACAGTATGGTGCATTTGCACACGCATTCATTTTGGTCAACTGCAGTATCCTGCAACGGGGTAAAGAGAAAGAGGGTGCGCCGGCTTTGACACGAGCAGAACCGAGCTTTTTGTGGCCTATGCAGCTTGCAGATCCTGGAAGGCTCTCCGACGGAGCGACCGGCTGCTCGGAGGCCAAGCGCACGTCAAGCATCTTGCAGCCCTCGCTCTTAAGCAGCCCTCTCTTAAGCAGCCCTCTCTCTCTCTCTCAACATTCGCGCGTTCCTTGGAATTGAGCCCCTGCGGGGTCCGACGGTGTTTTGCCGGAGGCCCTGGCCTCAGCCCAAAAGAGAAGCTCTGGATCAGCCGCTCGGCAAGAGGAAAAGAGTGGGTCAGTTGGTCAGAGTTGGGTCTGCGAAAGGTATTGTGAAAGGTGGAAAGGCAGAATAGTCAAGTGAAAATTGGTCTGTGATTGTCTGGGGTCGCCCATGGGATTGTAGGGAAGAGGCTGTGATGGCAAGTGCGTATGTGCTGATTCAAGTGTATGCGTGTGGCCAATGGGGTTACCGAAGTCCGTTGCGAGGCCAGGTGTTGGGTGCCTGGTTGTTGGTGGCCGTGGCCATGCGCCTGGCACGTGCTCGGGAGCTCGAGGCCAGCGAGGCGGGAGAGGGCTCCCTTTCGAGCGTTTTTGTGTGTTTTCTTTTAATGCTTCTTGGCGTCTATGTTCAGAAGATTTCGGACGGCCTACACGAGGCCAGTGTAGGCTCTGGCTCTGGATCAAGTCAGCATGTTGGCTTTAGTGATGGAGCTTTCACATCCGTGCGGTTCCACAACATGTCTAGAATTCGAGAGCATTCTTAGGTAAGGTGCGGGGAGGCCTTCGTCGCCCTGCGGCGTTACTCTTTTCGTTCTCTTCACAGGGACGTTGTCCATAGGAGTTGCATCTCCAGGGGTCCCCTTAACAATCTTCCTCTTTAAAAGCCCAGGGGGGCCCCGAGAGTGCCCTGGCTGCTTTTCATCCTCACAGGCCGACCAGCTCCGAGCAGAGCTGCAGCGGCTGAAAGTCGAGGGCGGCAAGGCGCTGAGGCGCCCGTTAATGTGACAAGAAGATGCTTCCCAGTGTGCCAATCTGCTGTGGAGTTCTCTAGCAATCACGACAGATCACAGTAGCTACTTACAACAAGCCACAAAGCAGGTCAGGTGCAGTCCGTTTTGGAAGAACGCGCGCAGGAGCCAAGCCCGAGAAACTCTGGAGACTCGACGGCGGCAGGCAATACATCGCAAGCAGTTCAGCATGTTCACGAGCATGCTCAACGCGGTTGAGTTTTGTCTTGATTCCTGTCGCGAGTCGATAGTCTAAGAGTGCAGAACTTTGCAGAGATTCCGAGAATTTCCCTGATGGTCTTGGACGCATTTGACCTGTTCCAGGCGTTGCTGCTTCAAATCCTGCGTTCTTGGATGCGAGTCGTCTGGCAGCAGCACCTTCAAGTGGCTTGGCTGGAAATGGGTACAGCCCCTGGGACCTTGTCGTTACCGCTCTGGCCTTAGGCGCACCGAAGTGAGACCGATGAAATGTCCAAGCTCCTTCGTTCGCGAAAGGACGGCACCGTGTCCAGAATCGGGGTCAGGTCATGTAGATAATTTGTACTGGCTGGACCAGGACCTTCTGTTACATCGCACCTGCGAAGCCTTCGGGCGCAAGCTGCGGAGGCCGATTGAGTCAGCTTGTTTGACATGGGGGGTTATCACTACCATCACAGCCGCGGACTCGCTCGCTCATTTCCAGAAAGAGGCTCTTGCCGAAACTAAGTTCTTACCGAGCAGGGTCCGAGGGAGCCCTAGACTTGGAGCAAGGCCTCACAAGGAAGCGGCACCTCTGAGCATTGACGTGTGGCAACGTGAGAAGTCAACGACTCTGAAAGAAGCCAGTTTTGGAGACCAGGGTGCGTGCTGCGTGCAGGGCGCAGCATGTACATGCATACTTCTCCAGCCAACCAGGCACCTTCTTTGGACAATGTTTCAATCCTGGAGGAGCAGGTGCGGTGCGCATTGTTGCCGTGGCAGTCGGTCCATTCGCACCCTCGAATTACTCTCAGCCTCCCCAGAACCTGTCAAGGCAGCGCCCGAAACCTTGAAACATTTACAAGTGAGCTTGGTGCATCTTGTGGGTGCTTGGTGTGCTTGTTGCCGAGTGATGCTTGGGTTCGGGGTTTCGGTGCACCCGGGCTCCGGATCCCCAGGAACGTCCCACTGGCAAAAATGTTATCAGACTGCCGTTTCGATTGTTTTGGCAGCTCAGGGGAATGGGGGGAGGGGCTGGGAAGAGGGGAAGGAGACCAGATCGTGGTCCGCTTGTTCCAAAATCGCCTTTCGCCCAGGGCGGGCCGAATTGTAAGGCAAAGGCAAATCTGAAGCAATCTACCTTGTGGCCAGGGTGGATGTGAGCGCAGACGCCCTTGGCAGCCGGCAAAGCTACGAGGCACGCGAAAGTACATTGAAACACAGTGCATGTGAGTGCCTTTGTGGGGTTCTTGCATGTTTGTGCTAGGGCCTCTGATGGTTCAGGTGAAGATGGACCGGCTTGGACGACAGCTGCTGCTCCGGGCCAGTTCTGAAAGGGACTCAGATAGACACTGCAGCCACAGATAGCTATAGATATCTACAGTATATCGTCATATTTGCCATCCCTGTCCAGAGAGTAGTGGGCAATGCCGAGGTCTTGCTGACCAGCAGCTTCACAGCATGGTGCCGGGCTTAAGTTGCAGGTCTTCCTGCCCTTGTTCACGAATCTTCGAGCCTGCGGTCAACATGGAACCACTGGAACCACTGGGACCACTGGGACCGACCACAACCATCCAGGTCCCGCACTGCCCGGCTGCTGCGATTCGATCGTGCAGCGCAGCAGATGCTGTCCAAGGCCGGGCAGTGTGCAGGCATATGCTGCAAGCATACGCAAGACTTGGTAGAATCCTTTTTGGGTTCAAGTTGACTTGAAGGTGGATTTCCTCCAGCGTTGGGGCCAAAGCCGGAGAGACCACCTCTTGGACAAGTGGGGGCCTGAGTGGGGCCGTCATGAGAACTTTTCTCATCGCTTTGAGCCCGGCCGAGTGCAAGTGCGCAGGTCTGAGGATCTGGGTCGCCTGTGCTTGGCACGGGTTGCGCTGGCGGTCTGGTCTCAGGCCAGCAGCGACACATACGCACTTGACACAGGCTCAGCCTTGTCGCAAACCTGAGCCCGAGGACTGTGCACGACAAGCTGTACCAAATTGTGTGGCAGCAAGCAGCAGGGACGGCACCTGCTGTGCTTTGTAGGGCGTTTCGGCTCACATCGTGCAGAGAAGACATCCAAAGTTCCTTTCGCAACACATTATCGCTTCTTCCTGGTCCTAAACACAGGACATCCAGAGTAGATTAAGAGTGGACCTTTGAGTAGAGATTGGTGGTTCTGGGAAAGCACAGTGGCATGGGGCTGGATGGAGTGTGAACTGCAGCAGGATGAAGAAAGGAAAGGGAGTCATGCTCAGAGCTATCCTGCCGCACTAACACTACCTCGAACTAACTTGTGCAAGCTGTGTTGTAGAAGCCATATCAACGCGATCCCTCGCGACCCTTCACCTTGCCATCGTGGAGCCATTGCTGGCCCCGTTGCCTCCATCGAGGAGGATGCGAGGCAGATTCCGTGTGTATTCCAATGTCATTGCTCCCTGGCTTATCTTGGCCAGACGTACCAATATCTGTTTCAAGCCATGGGGTTCGTGTTTCCTTTTCTGGTGCAACAAAGGGGACTTTCCAAACCGCAGGTCAGCAAAGCCGCTCATGAGCTTGTTGCGCCGTTGCAAGCTCTGAACTGGAGGCTTTTTGGATCCTTGGTTTGCTGAACAACTTCTTGTGGGTGGTGCTGAACGCCGGCGCCAATGAGATCAACTCGGTCGCGGGCCTCGGAAATAGCCTATCAGGTTTTTGCTCGCTGAGGGGCCGCGTCGGCTTTCTCTTCCATGTTGTCAAGAGAGGAGAATTTTTCCCAAAGCTGGCTTCACAAACAGCCCCCAAAAAAAGACGGGGAGCATCCTCAGAGGCTGGTGTTGCGCTGGTTTACCTGGTCAACGTGCTGCCGTCGCTGATGATGAAGTTGAGTGGTCCGTACTGGTTTCACTATGTGAGCTACAAGCAGCTTGTCGCCCACAGTAAGGTTTCTTAAGGTTTCGTTCTCTTGAGAGCTATCAGCGCTAATTGATGGTCAGGTACAGAATATGGATCATTGCTCTGCTCATGGTCCTCTGCCTCCTCCAGGCCTCAATGCCTTCCCTCCCTTCCCTTCCTTCCTTCCTTCCTTTCTGAGAGAATGTGCGCCCCACATCATTCTTATCACTTTTTTTTGTGATATGAAGTTTTGCTGAGCTCTCGTACTGGTTTTTGCTGCACTCGCTACTCGCCGTTGCCGCTTTGAAAGGTCGCCTGGGGCCAGGGTCCCTATCAGAAGCTTCTTGGAGCACCTTGGCCCTGCCTGTTCATGTATGGCATCGAATCGAAACAAATGCCACGCTGCGGCTGTGAGGTCGCCATGGCTTCCCTGGCCGCCGGCATAGGTGAGGCCGGGCCTCACCTCTCCTGGCTCGTGCCTAACTTTGTTTGAAGCAGCGGCCCTCCTAATGACCCCCTAGCTTGAAAGGCCAGCCTTCTGGCCATGTCATCCTTCTACGAAGCCAAGGCTGGTGCATGCGATGGAGCAAGACAATTCTTACAAAATGTCTTACAACGTGCATCAAGAATGTCGCACATAAACGTGTAAGGATCCATGTCTTTTTTGTTTTGCTCGGGGGTTATGTGGGCTTTGTTTGCATGGGTCTCTTGATAGTCTGAGTCCCCCTGTGCCAGCCCTGTCTGACGGCATGGTCCTCTGGCACCGGCTTTGCTGGCATTGCCGGCTATGTGATCTCGGCTGCATGTTCGTACTGTCGATTCGTCGAGGCAGGATCAGATCTTCTTTGGAGCCAAGGTTTGGAGCCTCCTCTTTGACTACCTGGACGCTTGCTTTCAGGCCCGGAGCTCCGGAGCTCTCTGAGCCCTTTGCAGCCTTTGCCTTCCTCTTGCGGAGAGATTTACCTCTCTTTCCCCCGCTCGACGTCCCTTCCTTCCTGCATCTCCTTTTCCTTCACTGCCTCTCCATGTTAGGTGGAGCTCATGGTTGCTCTTTGGCTGCCGGTGGCCTTCCTCCTCGCCTTCCACTGCATCCTGGGGCCGCCTTGGATCGACGAGGCCAGGCAGTGTCAGCGCTCATGAGCAAACTGAGATCAACTGAGGCAACGCGAAGCCGAATGCAGACACAAGCACCCGCAAAACATGGGGGATCATGGAACGTGAGGAGAATCGTGCGTGACATTGCGCTGGCGAAGGTTTTCCCTCGATTACCACCAACAACATCAGCCGAGCAGAAGAATGAGACGTAACAATCGCGTAGCACGAAATGGCCAACGAACCATCAAGGCATAAACAACACATGTACGTCACCGAATAGCACGCGAAAAGCCAAATGAATTACCATCGACGAAAGGGTAATGGACAACAAGCAAGACGAGGATACCACACAACCCACAATCTATCTACAAACAAACGACCGACGAACCATGCACTGACAAAGCACAAGCATAAAGCGAACAGCAAAAAGTCAGTACACGTGCATCAAGTCATCAAGGCAAACAACAGAAGAGCAACATGCGACCAACAAGAAAACCAACAAACAACAAACCGACAGCAACTAGCACGAAACGCACACCAAACGAACGAGACAACAAATAAGCATCAAAGAACAAGCGAAACACATGAACATCACTTACAAACACCTGACAAGTGCAAGCACCATAGAAACAACAAGCCAAGAAACAAATTCAGCAGCAACCTAACGGCAACCACCAACAAGTACACAATAGTTTGTCAAGGCCACTCGAAGACTCCCAGGCCAAGCTCCAAAAGTGACGACAGTCACGAGGATGGCGACCCCTGTGACGCTCAGCACTTTGCGCGCGTGAAAGCTTCAGCAGAACACGACAAAATGACGACCGTCACGAAGATTGCGAACCCTACGTTTCGACGTCCTCGTGACGGTCGACACTTTTAGCCTTCAACGTGACGACAGTCACGAGGATGGCGATGCCGACATGCACGATGCTCGTAACCGTGAGCACTTGCAGCCTTCGAAGCTCAAGAAGACGCCTGCCAAAGTGACGGCCATCACGAGGTTTATAGCAAATTGCGAATGCCTGGTGAAATCTAAACGGATCCGCGTCACCTCCCTTTCCCAAAAAACCCCCCAGCTCTCAAAATACTTTCGCCTTCGGGACAAAAAGGCGCCTCAGGCGACAAAGCTCCGTCCCTTCCCCCCAAATCATTCCTCACTTAGTCATCCCCTCTCATTCCCCTCTGCTTCCACTTTTTTTTAATCTTTTTCCTCGACTCAACTCAGGAGCGGGGCATCGCGAACGTGAACCTCTCCGTCCCGGAAGCTTGGCAGATCTTGGCAGAAGGAACCCCGTGTAGATGCGCCTGGGCTCTGCGCGAGCTCTTTAGCTGCGAGGTGCAGTGTTTGCCCCCCCCCCCCATCTCTCGAGGGCATGAGGTTTTCTTCAGAATTGAAGGATTGCACCGTGGACAGCCCTTCGTCCAACAGCGAAGAGCTCGAGAGTGAAGAGTCGACAGCTGCTGGGCCATCAAAGAGTAGTCCTGTCTGCAACGTGTCATGAATGCAGGCTGAGAAGGTGAGAGTGGAGCAGCAGATGCGAGAGTCCTGTTGGGACCGAGAAGGTAGTTTGGTCAGGCCTTTTTCTGAATCCAGTTAATCGTGTCGATGGCAAGTACGAATCCTGATACACCAGTGAGGCTGCGATTGACTCACCCAGTTGTATTCTTTTGCACTGGTGTGAGCACACGCAGACATTGGTATACGCAAAGCACCAGAATCAAGTTTCTGGAGTCTTCTGAACTCCAAAATCAATGGTGGAAAGCTTTGGATGTGAAAGCCTGATTCTGAAATTCTGGTGCTCAGGTCACGGAGCACCATGCCTCCGAGCTGGCGACAGCGAAGCTCTCTGTCAAGGCTGCCGCCAGTTCACTATTCAAGCTTTGCTACATCGCAAGTCCTGTGTACTCAGTGTACTCGGGCTCAAGTGCACGTTCGACTGTTGTTGGAGGTGCCACCAATGCCGCCAACATTGGAAGCTGAAGTTTGAACAGCCAGTCGCCCCAAAGTTTAGCAATGTGTCCATTGCCCGCAGGAGAGATTTTCCTACATACTCTCACTGTGGCCGTACCTGGCGGCACACTATGACAAAGGCTTGTCTGTACCGACATGGATGTTTTACGGTGTGTTGCCTATTGGGCTTTCCGTCAGTGTAACATCTTGGAATATGAATATGGCAAGGTACACAGTGCCGCTCTTCCTCGTCTACGCCGCTGAATACACGAGTCTTTGGCTGAAAGGTGGTTTGCCTTTGCCTTGGCTGTCCGGGACGATAGCTGGGATATGGAAAGATTGACAGCCCAGGGGCAAAACTTAGAAAAAATGCCGCACCAGCAGCTGCGCGGAAACCTCGGAGAGCCAAATTCAAAGATTTCGAGGGTGATCAAAAACCTTGCTGGCAAGATCCAGGTCAGGCAGTGTAAACAGTGCATCTCTGGGTTTCAGTGACGAAGTGCGAGGAGTGTCGAGGGAGTTCGAAAAGTGCCATCTCAACCTTAAGCCCGCAAACCACCCCGAGATCCGACACCCTCTTTACTCTCAAGAGCAGCTCTCTTCGAAGGCTGTCTCAGTGCCTACGGCCTTCTCCTGCCTCCTACGGCAACCCGCAGCAACGGTACAACACCAAACTGTCCCGAATCCTCTCGGGTTCTCTTCACCAGAAGGGAAATTTGCCATTCCACGGCCCGCTACAGCTACCTGTAGCCAACAGCAATCAGAGATCCTTCAGTCCAAAAGGCGTCTTGCAAGCCGATGAAGCTCCCGAAGCGACCTTGTCACGGATCTATATGACCATGACGCCCAAGGATCCAAGCCGGTTTCTGGGCTGCCATGGGATTTCCAGTGACTGATCCCACGTCTCGCCACAAGTTCTACAAGCACCTTGGTTCCCATTATGGCCCATGCCTGAGGTGCTGAATCGTCCAACACGTGTCCTTCAGTTGCACCGTAGGTGGGCCAACTTCATGTACCAGATTGGCGTCTTCATTTCCAGGCAGCGACAATCAGGGTTGCCACGGTGACCCGGGGAAGAGGTTACGAGCGCGCTATGAACGGAGATCATCCCCACCCTACAGTACCTGATGTGGGAACCATTAGAGACAGGAAATGAACAAAGGCAGGATCTGAAAGGCCTCACAGAACCATCGGTGTCTAATTTATCATGTTTGTTACCGCATGTGTGGCTTGATTTGATAAGGGTTAGCTCTTCCGAGTTTAGAGCGAGGGAGGGGTGGTTCAGAAGCCGCGGGGAAGGCGAGCGGGCGCGAGGATGACAGCATATGACAGCTGTCCATCCCTTGTGGTCGGCCCCAAATGCTCCTGCTCCTTGATGCTCCGCCCCAATTAGAGTGTGCCCAGACACCTACGCCCCGAGGCCTGAGGCAAACTGAAGGAACGTGGTGGAAGGGTTTACCCTAATCAGCATTCAACAGTATTCGGCGGGACTCTCCGCGGGCATTCTGCGGGTTGGCACTCCAGGGATACTTGCTTTCTAATCGAGATTCCCTCCAGGATAACAGCACATTGCGGCCTCTTCGGGGCTTGATCTGCATCTGCTCGAGGTCAACATTCATCTTGATCTGCCGCAACCGGAAAGTACTGTGGAGCGGTGGATTTCTTCAGGCGCGACGGGGCAATGGATGTCAGTTCGCACATCATGGAAAATGACGTTGCTGAACAAACGAACCTTTCTGGTGCCCAGTGAAGTGGCAGCCGGGCAGCGCCATCCGTACACGCACGCAAACGCGAAGACATACACGTCCCACACACGTTCCACACACGTCCCCCACACGTCCCCCACACGTCCCACACACGTCCCAAACACGACCCACACACGTCCCACACACGTCCCCCACACTGGCACAACCCCCATTAACCCACACAACTCCCACACCCCCACGCGCCGTATTGAATGTGGACGTCGCTGATCCCATCCCGTGCGGTTCTGCGTATTATGTTGATAGTTGCATGCAAGGGCGGCCTGATTTCAGTTAGACCGCAGTTGAAAGTGGTGCCCGTTGTGCCAGTTGTTCTCAGGTTGTGATGGCCTTGTTCTTTGCAGCGGCGGCATGGCACCTCCCTTTGTTGATTGGTGTGTTGATTGGTGCGTTGATTGGTGCTTAGATGAGAGGAAGTTGGATATGCCAGGCGGGAGGCTGGGAGGATCTGGGAGGTTGGCCGGCTTGTGCAAGGTTCAGTGGCAGTGGAAGCAAGGGGAACAAACACCAGACTTCGAGATTCTTGTGTGTGGTACGCCCAGGCAGCCTTTTGGTGACTGGTGGCTACTGGCCCCGGCCAGCGGGAACTTGTCCTTACAGGGTTGCTGTTGTTGGCCATTGTTATGCTTGCCTTTTGGGAGGCTATAGTTTTTGGTTATGTTTGTTTGAGCAAAGTAGGCTAGTATGCGGGCACAGACCCATAGGCAGCAGTCACCTTGTCGACCATTGCTATAAGAAGACGCCATTGTTGAAGTGGCCTCGACTCCCGATGCTTTCAATTCAGCATAGTTGGCGGAAACGCATGGATTCGGCAATGAAACAACATCCAAGACCCAACAAGGAGTATCAAGCTGGGCACAAGACAGTGTGACAGGCCTTCTTCGTCGGGTGTCTGGGAGGCGGCGTCTATGTCGGTGCCTTCACCCTCATCGCGCAGGCAAGTCCTGTCGGCTTCATCAGCTGCACGCCATCGAGTGTGTCTGTGTGTTACGCGTATGCTGCCAGAGCTCCATGTGGAAAGGAGCAACCTCCATCGTTTGTGGAGCTTGCGCTGTCTGCGGCATCCGTGGCTGACACATTCGGCATGAAGCTCGTCTGAGCTTAAAGGCATGTGGCCCGAGGAAGGTCGGTGCCAGGTCTCGCTCCGTCCGGAAGTCTCGGCAATCTGCGCGAGCCTGAATGATCCCTCAAAAATGTTTGTTGCTGAAAAAACGGGTTATGTCACCGCGTTCCACTCCCCTCAGTTCGTTCTTTATGTAGCACAAGCTGCGTGGCACGGTGTTCGCATCGCATCTGAAGGGTGAATGCTGGAATCGACCCACTCTGGGCAGAATACCAACAAGCACGCATGCCGAGGATTGCGGCGGACATCATGGGCTTGCTTATCCAGGGCTGCGTCTTCGGACACTTGCAGGCAGGATGTGCCTGCTCCATCACTCTACCCAGTAGAGTCCCATTAGGGCAGTATTTACTAACGGAACAGATCTACCTTGACCTACCACAGATCTACCACCGACTCCCAGGTTTTGGATGAGGCGCCAGATTTTAAATGCGGCTTTGATATCTGGGACTCTTTGAACAAGACGGTCTCAGCCAAGACCTACGCTGCGCATCCTGGCCTCAGCCAAGCATTCACACACCCATCACCAAAAGGCCGTGTTTGCCGGTTCTTTCATCTTTTGCTGCAAGAGTGTGTGTGTGTGTGTGTGTGTGTGCGTGGTGTGTGTGTGTGTGTGTTGGTCCTGAGGCATTGCTTTGCAGGGGTGAAAGGCTGAGATGGCAGCGCTCGGGGTTGCATGAATTGGATCAGTTCTTGAAGCCCGGATGCCGGCAAATGCTCGACGAGTTAGCAGAGAGCCTCTGCAACAAAAAGTGCGCTGCAGGCTGCGTATGTATACGTATGCATCCATCCTGTAGCCCATGATTCAGGTACTTGTAGGTCTCCACAGGGCTGGCATTTCCACGTGGAGTCCGTGGAATTTTCTTGCCAAAGTGGCGGGGGGGCGGGTCATTTTTGCGAGAATGGGGGGGTGGGGGGGGTGGGGGGGTGGGGCATTTCGGGGCGGTCGCCTTTGTTTCTTTTGGCAGATTTCCGTGCAGGAAGCGCGAGGTGCACAGCTGGAGAAGCAGCGCCGGACCTGGAGCCGGGTGGCCAAAGAACAGAGAGATGAGACAGAGATGGGTGCATCCTTTGCCTCCTTTGCCTCCTTTGCCTCCTTTGCCTCCCGTGCCCCTTTTTCCATTTCTACTCTCTTCTCCCGTGCTCTCTTCTCTGTGCAGGTGTCGTATCCATACTCTGCCCTGTCTAACTTCTCTTATCTTCCCTTGTCTCCAGCTCTTCTTGCAAGTTCTTGGCTTTCTGCAGAAGGCTCGGAGCTCCGGCGCCGCGCCGACCGTGGCTCGAACTGCGGCTCTCGGCTGGCCCTACTCCAAGAGAGGGGGGGGAAGTAACGACGTAACTGTGCGGAGGAAGAGGGACCATCAACAAGGTGCTTCTTAACCCTCTACGTTTTTCAAGGGTTCGGCTTAAGTGCGCTTTGCGCAAACACGGTCGTAGACTGAGGCTGGCAAGTTCTGGACATTGAAGATGCGTCTCCTGGTCTTCGCCACCTTCATGACATGGAGGTGCCTAAAACAGCCTGAGCCCATCTTGTGGAAGGAGTTGCTTGTCAGGCAGGTCGTGTGAACGTAGAAGCTTTCTGGGCCCTCCTGTTGATTCTGGCTCCCTACTGTAGCCGTAGTCCTCTGAGGTCTGCGAAGGACGGTCGTAAAATGTTAGTTTTCCGAAGCTGTTTACAAACGTTCTTCATTTTTCCCTTGTTTATTTTGTTGGTGAATCATACTCGTACTCAAAATAATCTTGTCCATTCTCTCATTTTCGTTCAATTTGGCATTCTGAGCAGTAGTATCATTTGTTTCTAATGTCGTGCCTGTGGTAACTTGTACATGGTGCCTGTTGCCATCTTCGGCATCGAACAATGCAGTTACGATGGAGCAAGGTATCCACAAACCTAGTATGTCGTCTTCCTGTCATCGTGCTCGAATTGTCATAGGCATTGACCTGCGTACCGGCGTACTGATCTTATTGATCGGCGTTCCAGGCTGCGCCTCGTGAATGAAAGCTCAGCAAAGCTGCGCCGGACGATGGCCGACCGCGAGGTGACGGGATGGGAAAGTGTGTTGGACGGTGTTTTGGAGGGTGCTGGCATCAAGACAGCTCCATCAGGGTTAGGGGGGGTGGGGGAAAATGGGGGGGGGGGGGGGTGCCTTTCTAAGGCCGCGGAGCACGCCGGGAGCTGAGGAGCTGTCTGTATGGAGTCTGTATTTTGTCCTTTTACAAAATCGGACGAAGCTTGATTGTTCGCTCTGAGCTCCGAGTCTCCGAGGCTGGAGCTTCTCGAAGCCTGCTCTTGCCGGGCCCTCAGTCCCTCAGTGCTCGCCAGCTCGCCACGCTGAGATTCATGAGAGAAGGTTCCATTGAGAAGGTTCCATTGAGAAGGTTCTTGTCAGCTGCAACATTGCCAGGACTGACGCCTTTCGCAGGCCACTTCCTGCGCAAGTTAGTCATGTAGCAGGCTGCGAGGCATTGCCTGAAATGCAGATGCAGCAGAGACTGTCGCAATGAGTCTTTCAGAATGCGACCAGGACTTGCAGGTCCGTAGCCAAAAAGCCATCTACAAACAGCTCTCCAGTGTCAACAATGACTACAGAAAAACAACCCGCAACTTTACAACTACGCTCTTTTGCAGAGGTGGCGGCGCTTTGCCAACGCCCGGGCTGCGGAGCGTGCCGCACAGCTGAGCCGAGGGCCTAACGGCGGAGCCCTCCCGCCCTCCGTGCAGAAACAGCTCAAGGAGAAACAATACTTTTTCAACAGGTTGAGAGCATGAAGAGAGCAGAAAGGGAGAAAGAGGGAGGCAGAGTCGCCGCGAGAGTCGACGGCGGAAAAGGTGCGCCAGCGCCGGGAGCTCCCGGGCGCGTGGTCTCTGTGGTCTCGGCGATCGAGGACGCTCCCAGCAGTGCCTAGCAGTCAGAGAGCCAGAGGATTTTCGAAGCCCCTCAACGCGACACTTCGCAAATCCTAAGAAGCTGCCCCGGCTCAGCATGCGCAGCATGTGCAGCAGCTGTTTCTGTTTGCCGAGAAGATGCGCTCAGGAGCGGCGGACCCGGGTCTTGGCACTCGAGGCTTTCCACAGGCCAGAGCTTGGATTCGGTAGAGGTTCGGGTCTGGTCAAAGAGTCCGCTGCTCAGATGGATGCACCACATCCGCAGAGAGAAGGCGTCGCCAAGAAGATCACCAACAGCCAGGGTCCTGAAGTCCAGGCATATTTCTTGCTGCCATACTAATATCAAGTGCTCAAACCCAGTCTATATTGTGGAAAAGCCAGGTACGCTCTGGACATCCAGAATCCGACATCTGTACATGTCATACATGGCATGGAGCGGCTGACATGGTGCACGCGAAGACGTCGTGTGACAGGTTCCAGAGTTTGCCAGGTCACAGATGTCGCAGCTGAAGCAAGTCTGTCACCGTATGCCAGTACAGGAAGCTCAGTACTCAAGCCAAAGCTCCAGTCAACACGTAGCTTGTGGTACTAAGCCTTGCGCAATGCCTGCACGAGAAGTCTCGTGGCGATGTCGTCCTGGCGTGACTTGCAACATGCAGTTTTTCTGTGCCTTGCTAGCAAGTGCTCAAAATCCGCCAGCAATCTGCTTTCGGAAGCCACAAAATCATGCAGCACCAAGGAGTCCTGGGCACTGCCTCCTTCGGGTTTGGCAATTTGCAGGGCCGGCATGTGCCTTGACTCCTGCTAGAAGCTGAGGGCAACCCGTATTTTGGATGGCTAAAGTTCTCAAGAGTCGCTGGAAGCACTAGCTCTTTCCAAGGGAAAGGCAGGGTTGTAAAACTCCATTGGTGTCGAAGAGTCGTCTCTCACTTCCAGGCTGCTTCAAGGCCCGGCTGCTTGCGCGCCGGACTGGGCCCACCGACCTGCCTGGGGAGGACAGAATTTCGGGGGCACAAGGGATTGATCCGGAACGAGGCCGAGCTAGGAAGGTTTCTGAATCATCGGATACTGTCTGCATGTCCAGGAATGGTGGCCCGATCTTGGGCGATGCATCTTGGAAGTGTCAGTGAATGTCAGTGATTCGGTGTCTTTCATGTTTGTTGTCCCACGCTTGGTCTTGTAGCCTGAGGCCACCTGACGGCCCAGCTTCGCATGCACCCCGCTCCTGGGTTGCTTTTCGGGAGAGGGATGGAGAGGGTTTTGCCAATGCTTTGCTGTGGTCCTTGGTGTTCCTTGTTGCTCTGTGCGAGCCGTGCTGACCCAGGAGGACGGGCGGTTTCTCAGCTTGGACCGGCTTTGGGCGGCCATACGGGCACGACCAGAGGCAGCCTCAACTCAACCTCTGATTCTGTCTTTTTTAACGCTTCAGAAACGCCTGGGGACTCGTTGGAAAGAACGCTCTCTCCCTCAGGCTGTTAACACCGCGACCCCAGAGGGAAAGCCGTTGACCATCGCCGTGAAGAAAGGCCGGTGGATGCCAAAAAATTGCTTGACATAGCTCGAGGGGGCTCTGCCGTTGCCTGGCAGGATGCCGCGGTGCAGCTGATGCTGGGCTTTTTTTTGAGAATGTGAGAGCAGACGGAGAGCAACTTCGAGAGAAGTGAGAGACTTTGCGAATTCCTTTTTTGGGTCTGAGGAGCTTCTGCGAAACAGCGGCGGTGTTCTCACCTGTGCCGGTGCTGATGCTTGAAAGCAATGGCGGGATCCTCCACTAGCAGCCACCAAGCATGCTTCTAAAGGCCGATCTGATGTAGCAAGCCTAGATTGTCAGCTCTTAGTTCAGGACCAGCTCCTTCGTGACTCAGCGGCTCGAGGTGCCAATTCAGCAAGACGATGAACCGGTGGGGCCGGGGGTTTTTTTTGTTTCATTTTTGGAGTAGACTTGACCTAAGACCTGACATCTGTCTCAGGCAATGTCGAGGCCCTGCGGCTTCTCCTCTTCGAGGCCTCTGGACGACTGCGCTCCGAACCGTGGGCAAGTCCCAATGCCAGGCCGGTAAAGCGAGACCCCCAGGAACCAAATTGGGATTACCAGGCTCAACCAAAGCTGGAGTGGGCGCGCAGTACGAGAAAAGTAGAAAAGTAGAAAGCGCACAACGTCGAAACACACACGATGTTAGAAGGAATATCAACAGCAAGAAGAAAGCACACGCAACCGAGTCGAAAGAACGCAACAAACACAGCCACACAACAGAACGTCGCAATAGGTACGAGGGTGTGTGTGTGTGTGTGTGTGTTTTTTTTTTTCTCTTCGTTCTTTTCGTGTTTGCTTTTTTTTGCAACCTTTGTTTTTAGGCGTTGTTTCGCAGTGTTGAGCGCTGTCCTGTTGTGTTTGCATTTGTTTGATGTTTGGTCTTGTATTCTTTCAAAAGCTATTTTGTGTTTGCATTTATGCGTTGCTGTTTGTTTTTTGAACATGTCCTGTTTTGCGTGGCTTTCACGAATGCTGTAATGCTTGTGCCGCCTCACAACCCTAAACCATAGGACAAGGCAGCTGGACGGTGGACTGGGCTCGGGAGGCTCATGGTCTGCGAGCGATAAACGCACTTCTTTGAGCACAGCTGATTACAAGCAAGATGTCATACTGTGACCTTTCCTTTCAACAAGTCTAGTTCTTTAGTTTGAGGTGAGAGAGATGGAGGCGCCTGTGGGCCGACAGAGAGAGAGAGAGAGAGAGAGAGAGAGAGAGAGAGAGAGAGAGAGAGAAAGCGAGAGAGAGAGAGAGGGCTGCTACAATCCAGCGGTTCCTGTTTTCAGTCAGCGTCACGCCGACCTGACCTGAGACTGCTTGGGCGCGCCCTAGCGCGCGGGGGAGTAGGGATTTCTGCCCTGCCCCTCAAACCCCGAAGAAGAAGAATAAGAAGAAGAAGAAGGAGAAGAAGGAGAAGAAGAAGAAGAAGAAGCGTCAGCGAAGAGAAAATACTTCGGCCAGGAGGGAGGGAGAGGGGGCCCCTGTCCGCGCGTCATGCGCGCGGAGGTTTCCCCCATGCCCTGAAGAAAAAAAGCAAGAACAACCGAAAAGAGAAAACAAGAAAGACAACACTCAAACGCTTTTTCACCATACCGTTACCAGTGGCAGGAAGACACAATACTTGTTTATGTTGCCGTATAGGCTTGTGGGTGGCGTTTGGTTGAGTGTGGTGACCGTCATCTCCCTGCCACCTCAGCTCTAGCTGCTCCAGTTGTGCCTATCCTTGTCAGCCCGTCATGTGGAGCGCCTTCCGGGGGCTGAATGAGTGGGCCGAAGTGCTCCCGTGTGCAAGGGAAGTCATGCAATCTCCGGTTCTTTAAACTGCTCTCGGCTCTGGGGGAGGGGGCGCCTTGGAGGGAGCGAGGGGCCTGTAAAATGTTTCGGCTTGGTTTTGTTGTGCGAGGGGAAGGAGGGTGGGTGGGCAGGTGGGGTGGGGGCGCAGCACTTGGCATGCTTTTGCTTGGCTTTGGGGCTCAGCTCAAAGCCCGGAAGTCACCAAGCCCTTGAACCGTCAAACCTAACCCCTAAAGCCTGGGTGCGCTGAGGCATGGTGGAACTCCTTTAGACATGGCTGTAAGCCGCAACCAGCAGGAGCTCGGCTCGAAATGGGTGTTCAGTGATACCTTATTTCCCATCCCATCTACGCCAGGAGTGCGTCGAACTCCTGCTGAAAGCAGGTGGCCGACATTCCCTTCATCGTCCCTTGAACGCAGAAGTTGTGTTGGCCTTCTGCCTTGGAGTCTGTTTTGGAGGGGGTGGAGTATCTCTGTACCGTCACTCTTCGCTTTAGCACATTTGTTTAGCACCTTTAACACAGTTTTTCGAACCGAGCGTATGCATGCTATGTATCGAATCCTTCTCAATCTCAGTGTGTCTGGCTGGCCCGTGCCCAGATTTATGGCCTTGCTGTAGGTGCAGCCGAGCTTGCGATGCCGGCCATGGTCCGCGCCTGGCTTGATGAGGGTGCAGCCGTGGAGGAGACAGAGGGAGTGATGGGAGGGCCCATGATGCAAAGATGTCTTGCCCTGGATTACAGAGTGCCCCTATCCAACTGCTCCAGGAGTGTGATAGTAGTGGAGCGACGCCGCTGCTTTTGGCAGCCAAGGGTACCGGGCGCGTGGCAGAGCGTTGCACGGCAAAATTTCAGTGCTCCCATACATGGTTCGTTGCTGTCTCGCAATGATCTCCTTGTACATCGCAAGAGTTCTGCAGGGCGTAGCATGGGTGGCTTGTCATCAGGAACAGAATGCCTCGAGCTGCTGCTTCGTGCTGATGCTATGGTCGATGCCCTACCCATCACGCAGGAGAGGTAAGCATAAATGTCATGAGAGCAAGTCTTCAAGCCTGGTGAGATGTCCCCCAATCGAACTCAATGCTCGGCGCTGCACCAGGAGACGCCGCTGATGCATGCGGCCGCTCGGGGCGTCTACGAGCACTGCAAACTGTTGCTTGAGGTTCGCATGAGACTCCGTCGAACTCCATCGAACTCCATCGAAATCCGCTGAAACGTGGAGTAGAAAGGCACGCGCAGACTGCCACCGCCGAGATCGGCGAGACCGGCAGCCCATCGACCATGCTGCCACAAAGGACCAACCAGCCAAGAAATCTCCCTGATTTTTAGTACCTTGAGGGCAGAAGTAGGCCAGCGCAGTAAATATCTGAAGCCGGCTGATCACGGTTTGCAGGCCTTGATGCTACTGTGGAATGTCACAGCATGTTCTAAGATTCTAAGATGTGAGTGTGCCAAGATCAAGAGTCGCAGAGGAAGTCCGGGCCTTGCTCTCTTCGGCAATGAGCTCATGTCGAGGTTCGGGAGCTGAACGAAGATGAACGTCGCATATCGCTTCGCATATCGCTTCGCATATGGCTTCGCACATCGCTTCACATGTTGCTTCGCACATCGCTGCTCATGTTGCTGTCCAGCAAAAGGTGAGTCCCAATCCGAAGAGTGGTGGGCCAAGGCCTCAGAGCCCCAGCAGCTCTTTCAAGGTGACGTTTGGACCTATGCCTTGGGTCCGAAGTACTGGGAGTCTTTATTATCTGTATTGAGGGCAATTCTACAAGGGACCCTCCTCCGTCCCAAAGGAGCCACCGACTTCCACGCCCGCGACATCGGCGACTCCAGGGCCCTTCGGGCCCTTCGGGCCCTCGGACACGGATTCATTTCCGGATCCATGCGCCAATTGGTGCCAAGTGTCTCACGTGCCCCGGTCAGCACGAGCAGCCTCTGAGGCATCGAGTTTCTGCTGTATAGCTTCTAGTGTTTCGAATCACATGTTTGCACGCATACAGGTGTGACATGGAGACACTGTGAGGAATGGCCACAGAATCACCAGATGACTGCTGGATACCAAATGCTGCTTCCACACCCGCAGCAGCATTTCCATCCGTCACTTGGAAGTCAAGTTCTCTTGCTGGGATTTGGGCTGAGTCTGCGTATTCTGCAAACTAAAGCCCTGAACTTGTGTATGATATTGGCTGCTACTCACACCCTGTTCGGCCCTGTACCTTCGACCCCGCGACCTTGAACCCATCCTAAAGCAAGAGCCGCCCGAAGCCAACGGATTTTCATGCGCCTGGCCTTGTTGAACATCGCCATCGAAGATCATCGAAGCATCTCTGAACTGCGCTCTTCTGCAAGACTTTTGTTGAGCGCCTGTGTTTCTCTGGTTGCAACCCCGAATGCTAGCTAGGGGGTGACTGACGGCATCTCTGTGCCACTTGTAGCTTTGCTGTGAACTGTGCTGGGAGCTCGGAGTACACCACGTGACTTGAACACCAAGCGACGAAGCTCGACATGTTGCGGAGTCCTGCTGAACTGATGATTTGCTTCTGAGAGTCAGGTGCCAAGACTATGGACCCGCAAGCCAGTGGCCTTGGAATGTCTCTCCACACCATGTTCCTCTGAAAGGCTACCCGCGCTGGGCTTGACTGGAGACGGCGGCGAACCTGGTGACAACGTCTCACATAGTAGGGCCGCCGGCAGTGGGTCTTTCAGCCAAAACATCTTCAAGCAAAGCTGCAGGACAATTACAGGATATTACAGGACTCTTGGGGCACGAAAGGTCCAAGCAGGGTGCCTTTGTCACCAAGCAGGTGTCATACATGCAGAATTGCCAGCTTGCCAGCCCCGCCGTTGCGAAAATGGCTTTTCAATATGCTGTGCACCCCATAGCGTACACGAATTCCTTTATTGGAGCCTGTTGAACATGCCGTGCTGTGGTCAGCGTGGGCAACCACACCGCTCGTTGGGGTGTTCAGGTCTAGAATCATTAATTCCATACCTTGTGAAGAGACGACGCCTGCAAGTATAAGGCCGTGCGACCCGCTTACCAGGTCCTGGAGGCACAGCAGCAATAATGACTGGCCTGCACAGCCGTCGTGTTGTTTGTAGACTTGTGTGCATCACTTGAGGCCTGTTCCTCTCCTCCATCGGTGGTTCGGGCACGGGCCCAAGATGCCATTGCGACAGATGCGGATTGCAGAGATACGAAATGTTGCTTAACTGATTCAATTGGAATTGTTTCTTCTGGCCTCCATTTGCCTCTAAGACTGCTCGCTGCCCTGTCTGTGGCAACGTGTACATGTGTGGATCCCCAGAGTTCTCAGAGCTTGCGCAGAGAACATCAGAGAAATCTCATATCAACGCACAGAAGAGGCATATTGAAGTGACATGGAGGCGAGAATGAGAGGTCTGCAGGAGTGTGTAGCCACGGTGTGTCGGCGTTGGTCGAACTGAGCTGAGCAGAGAACCAGCATAGTCTGCGAGTTTGATCAAGGGTCAGGGACTGCCTTCGCAGTGGATTTTCTTCGGATGATGTGTTGACGTTCCAGTGGCATTAAATGTCGGGTGAGGTGCGCCCATTGATCGGAAGCGTTCGACTTCGTGCAGGGTAGTTTTTTTTGGTGTTGGGGGGCAGCTGGTGTGGTCCAGCTCATATCTATCTCACTCCGACTGTGGGAGAGTCGACACTCGGACAAGGGGTCGCCCAACCAAGGGAGAAGAAGGAGAAGAATATAATAAGACAAAGAGTCAGTGAGTCAGAGAGAGAGAGAGAGACAGAGCGCAATGGAGAGATGTGCTCTGGAGTTCTCTCAAGTCTGTACGCAACTCCGAGCCGGAGAGCAAAGCGATGGTCCTTGATTCTTGGGCCCAAGCCCTCAGCAAGTAAGGAAGAGCGCGTCAAAGGGTCTCAGCCGTGCCAAAGCGGATCTTAGCTTGCCTTGATCTTTGTTTTAGTTTTTGTCCCCCCCACGTTCTGTTTACATGTTTTTACCACGTAGTGTTGCGGTCCATTTAAGCGCGAACTACGCACTTGGCTGCGCTCGACCTGGGACGTGCAGGACAGACTCCGTGTTCTGCCGGAAATGCGGACGGAAGCGCGACCTCCTTTCTCTCGCTGCTGGGCGGCAAGCGAGAGACCACCAAGTCTTGCCTCCCTTCGATGCCGGACAGGATTTGTCGCGGCCATTGTCTGTGACGCTCCCAGCTGCACCACCGATGCCGGGCAGGCATAGTTGCCATGCCATTGACATTTGTGTCCACCTCAGGACCCACTTGTCCCAAGTTCCTTATGGGCACTTATGGGAGTCCTCCCAGCTCTGGTCAACATCCCTAGGAGTTGCTGTGGTCGCTGCGTGCATGCAGTTTTTACTTGGGCAGTGTCGAGTGCACTCCTGTTTCCTTGTCGACTGTGCACGGTCACATATGGTCGAGTTGGTCGAGTATGGTCAGTGACTCGCATGGATGTCCGAGATCCCACTGTGCCTCCCCGCTATCCAGCCAAAGCACGACCAAGGGAACGGCACACTAAACAACCCCAGCCCTCAAAGTCCTCAACACCAAGTACAAACTGATGCGCAGTGGACCGGCAAGTGCATGCGCACTGAAGCCCCTCCGCTTGCATCGTTGAATGTCTTGCAAGGCTTAAGGCTTCAGTTCTCGACAGCAGACCACAGCGGTCGCAAGTACGGGGTCCCTAGGGCCTCCTAAGGGTCTCGTGATTGGGGGTCTCGAGGGTGTTTGGTGTTCATACGATTTCTACCCAACCCTTTCAATCACGCAGCGCAGCAGCAGCCTCCATGGAAAAGTGGCCGCGGTACCCTCCCATCCACTGCTGTTTCAAGGTTGTGGGATACCCTCCTCCAGGCCACCCGGGCCCTTTCTGCTCCCCAGTTCATCCAGCCAGGGTTGTTGCACCATGCTCTCCAGTGACAACCGCGCTACCTGCAGAGGCAAGCTGCATGTTGAACCATGTGATGTACTGCAATCTCACCTATCTTTTTGTATGGCTCACAAGTGTACACCTGTTGTTCTAGTCCAGTTTCCAAACAAACGTGCTCTGAAGGAGGTTTCAAGCCCACGTACGCCTGGAGCAAGGTGCGGCATCGCAGAGTGCAGGACGAGAATTGCTTTTGAGAGGAGTCGATGGAATACGCGTGCGTGTAGACTAAATGGATTGGGCTCTGCAACTGGTCAGGAAGCCAGCTGTCTTCAAGCCTCAAACAAAGTTCGGAATGTGCTAGCTGCACTCTGCACGACAACAGTCAACTGTGACGTTCTTCCACTCCTTTTGCTACAGACACTTTCCTGTACCAGATAAGCAAGACAGAGCATAACATTACGCCCGCACAAACGGAGCTTCCATACTGTTGCCTCCATGTGCACTTGCTTACATGTGGTGCTGCTGAGCGGCAGAAGTGCCGCGATCCGTGTGGTGGCCGACACGACTGTCAAGGAAGTGCAGTCACGTGCAGAGACTATCTTCAGTACTGGCATCAGTCAATTGATCGATGCGGCTGGCCAGACCCTGTCGCGTGCCAGTACGATAAGAGAAGCTGGGCTGCAAGATGGGGACTCACTGAATGCTGTTGCACGGTGGCCGGAGATTGCCTCCACTGCCCCCGCTTTCGCCCTCCGTCGTGCAGATGGCTCTGTGGTGACCTGGGGCCACAAGGATGGAGGAGGAGACTCCAGCAAAGTACAGGACCAGCTCCACAATGTACAGGAGATCCGTAGCACAGCGGGTGCTTTTGCTGCACTGCGCTCCGATGGATCTGTGATAACTTGGGGTGGCCGCGAGTTCGGTGGCGACAGTGCCAAAGTCCGGGACCAACTGGAAAACGTACAGGCCCGTGCGATTGACTCGAGTATACTGGGTTGTCTTCCTATACTCTGCGGTGTTTATGCACACGATCGCACATGTAATGTACACATGTAATGTGTTGCATACACGCAGACTAGAAGGCAGGCTTCATTTAGCTTGCGTTGATGTCTTGGTTCGGGGACCGAGGCCCTCCAAAGCTCCTGTGCAGCTTTCGTGGCGCTCCGAACGGATGGATCCGTGGTGTGCTGGGGTGCAGAAGATGTTGGAGGCAATTGTAGCACAGTTCAGAAGAAGCTGACGAACGTGCGACAGATTCAGTCTTCCACGGCAGCGTTCGCAGCCCTGCGGGCTGACGGATCTGTGGTAACTTGGGGGGCACCTGATTGTGGTGGTGAAAGTGAAGCTGCACAAGATCGATTGCGGAATGTGAAAAGCATCGTCGGGAGTGGCTATGCTTTCGCTGCAATCCGCAAGGATGAGTCGGTGGTCACCTGGGGGAATGTGGCAGATGGAGGTGACAGTTCTGCCGTGCAGGAGAAGCTGAAGTCGGTGAAGCACATCGCATCCACCGACTCGGCCTTTGCAGCACTTTTGGCGGACGGTTCCGTGGTTACCTGGGGTGCAAGCGGTGCGGGTGGTGACAGTGGCTCTGTCCAATGTCGGTTGAAGGATGTGAGAAGCATTCGAAGCTCAGCTGCTGCCTTTGCAGCCATCCTGGGCGACAATTCTGTGGTTACATGGGGATGCGGCAACTGCGGCGGAGATTGCAGCGCTGTCCAGGCCCGGCTGAAGGATGTAAGGCGGATTCAAAGCAACGATGCTGCATTTGCTGCGATTCTTGGTGATGGCTCTGTTGTCACTTGGGGCAGTATACGGCATGGCGCAGACAGCAGTGCTGTACAGGACAGGCTCCGACAAGTTCAGCATATCCAAGCCTCAACAGAAGCCTTTGCTGCTCTTTTGGCAGATGGATCCGTGGTGAGCTGGGGAACGGGCGCTTATGGTGGTGACAGCCGTGCTGTGCAAGAAGAGTTAAAGGCAGTGCAGCACATTCAGGAAAACGGGTTTGCTTTTGCTGCGCTTCTGGAAAATGGATCGGTTGTAACATGGGGCGATGCAGAGAATGGCGGTGACAGCAGCGCTGTGCAACAGCAGCTTTCGCTCACTGCATGGGACACGCAGATGCCATCGCTAAGAAAGCGACGGCGAATCTACGGGAAACAGCCCGCAACAGCCTGCAACACGCCGGCTGGCAGGTGACATGCAAGTGTGCAGCCCCTGTGCAATGGCACAGCACGGAGAACTGCTTGACCCGAACAGTGTCCGGAAAACGAGACATTGAGCTGCTTCGCTTTGTTGGTAGGTCCGCTTGATGCTGCAATGCTTGGCTTTCAGCATTCAGCACTGCAAGTTTGGGCATGCACAGTTTAGTCGTAGCCGTGCTTAGCCCTACCTCCACGTCTCCGATTTCGCAACATGAAGCTGATCTTTTTGGAAGCTTGCAAGCTTGCAGGTCTCTTGTCGATCTGCAGCCCAACATTTGGCTGCAGGATTCTCGAACGATAGGAAAATCACAAAAGTGCGTTCTACCGCAAGCTGCTGCCCCTTTCCAACCCTCAGAAGGATCCTTTGCACCTGAGCATCTCAGTCGTCTCTGTTGCGATAAAGGACTCTGATAGATTTAAGAGCTGGTGCGGGCACCGCAGTGGCAGCGGGCCATGGCTGGGAGCTTTCATGGACTCTTGGATCTTTTTTCTGAAAACGGTGCAAATTCCGTGCTTTTTCAGATGCTTTGAGTGAGTTTTGGAGTTGTCAGTGAACTCTTGTGATCTCTGGGGGCTGCGCTGCGCCTGACTTCATGTAAAGCTGTGCCAAGTAATGCAAAAAGGTGAGAGCATTCAGCCTAGGCCCCGTGCCAACTCCGGGACCTGGCCCGGCAACTGAGCTGGGGGGTGCCTTGGCCGACCTCCGCGCGACCCTCCTCCGCCCCCGAAGTCCGCTTCTCTCACTTCGGGGGACTTCCGGAGCCAAGTATGGTTCAAATGTGTTCAAATCGCACAAGACGCAGACCCCACCCGCCTCCCCCGTTTGAAATTCGCAAGTAGAAGCAAATGGATTGACAAAAAGAGCGTACCCCGCGATGTGCCCGAAAGGCCCGTTCAGCGTGAGCAAAGCTGAGGCGGCTCTGGCGCTCTGGGCCACGGAAACGGAAAGCGCTGCTTTGGGCACCAGCCGCTCAGATCCACGGAGAGTTAGGGTTTAGGGTTTAGGGTTTAGGGTTTAGGGTTTAGACTTTAGAGTTTAGAGTTTAGAGTTCAGAGTTCAGAGTTTAGAGTTTAGAGTTTAGAGTTTAGGTTCCCTAAACCCTTAAATTCATGAAATATCGGTGGCTTTCGTCATCTGTATTTTAATCGTTGGATGTCTAGTGTTGCTCTGGTTGGAGTCGTTTGGGAGAAGGTTATGGCGTTGGTTGATGTGTGAGCCGTGCTCGGCTAGGGAGTTCCGAAACTGATCGGGTAGTATGAGCATGTGGATGGCCCTTTCTCAAGCAAGCCAGCGTTGCCGCCCTTTTTTTCCATCGCGTGCCTTCGAGAATGAATAGCATGACCTCGAACAAATGTGCAAAACCTGAAGTTGCCATCTTCGGGCACTTCCGAACAGACATTGACCGTCGTGCATAGATTGCGATGTCATATGGTCACTTGCTGTTCTCGGGCGGGCCCTACTATTTAGAGTACCCAAAACATGGACATGCATGGACCACAATTTAGAGAAGTGACCATATGGACCTGAGCTACCAACTGAACCCTCAAGAACGAAGCGGGCCCAGGCGCCTCCATTGCGCTGGCTGCTTGCGGTCGCGCACGTGCCTGGCGGGCGGCACTGGCGCTGCTGGGGCAGGCCGTGGGCATCGGGGTCGTGGAAGTGGTTCGGAGGCACTCGCTGGCTTGAAGGATCTTAAGTCGTGCGTCAGTGATGTTTTAAAGAATGCTAAGGTGCACGACATCGCTTGTACATTCGGAGATGCATGTAAAAGCTGCGGTGCGGCATTCCTGCATCGACCGCTTTTGCGAGACCCAGGTGCAGCGCTGCCATTTGCAGCCGAATCTGCGAAGCTACCGAGCCTGAACGCTACTCAAGCTTTGTGCAGCAGCACAGCAGGGAGGTGTAAGGTCCCATACCAGTTGGGTCATGCGTCAGTAAAAAAAAGAAGATCGGAGTAATGAAATAATCAAAGAGCATACGCATGAGCGAGATCGCGATCTGCATCTCTAAAGCCGCTAAAGCCCCGCTCCATCCTCTGTGCTCTTCAAAGATCCTGAGGTTTCAATGCAACTCTGGCTGCTGTTGCAAGGGCGGAGCAGCTGCGGCAGGTGCCCGAAGGGAGATGATCTGAGCAGCTTGGGGGATCTTCACCTTCGGAGGCCCAAGTGCTGCTTTCGACTCTGCGGGGCGCGCGCGGGGTGCCAGCGGCAAGCGTCCAGGAGAGCCGCCCTCGACTCTCACATTATTCGCCTTATCTCACCTTTGCGCTTCGAGTGAAACCCATAGTGCGTCTGCCACAGGCTTTACTGGGGGTTGCTGTGGCAACCTCTCGCTGGCAGCATCATGGCAGCAGTTCATGGCGGCGAATGTAGAGATGGAAGCTGGCGCCCGTGCGGTGTTCGCCTGCGCTTTTCCGCAGCATCTCATTTGGCTCAGCTTGGGTTGTGCAATATGTCCAAAATGTCGTAATGCTGACACGGTCTCCTGAGAAGACGGACCTGACACGGTCAGTCCTCTTTCAGATTCCCGATGAGATGAAGCTCAGCCCGCTGCCTCCGCTAGCTGGTGATGTCCGGGTTCCATGGGAGACGATGCAGGCAAATCTCTTGGAGATCGTCAAGAAGCTCAACTTCTCCGTTGTCTACAAGCTCCTGAGGGCATCAGATGACCAGAAAGATGTGGGCAAGCTCAAAGACGCAATGGCAACACTTTGCTCGGCCTCCCGAATGTGCAGGCAACGGAAGGATCCGTTGGAAGTGGCAGAGAAGCTTGAAAGCTGCTGCAAAAAGTTTCAGGAGCTAGAGCTAGACAATTGTCTGTTCATCGAGAGGGTTGCAGGCCAAAACCATTTCATCAGGAGAGTGCCAGATCAAATTGGACGGGTTCTCGCTGAGATGATTGAGAGACTGCATTTGGCCGCTGTTTGGGGCTTGGTCCTTGGACACTCCGAGGAACTAAGGCCAGAGGACGACAAGCAGGGAATCGATCTCCGCGCTCTCCATGCTGAGAGCATCTGATGCTAGTACAGATAGCTGCTTTCGTGTTTCAAATGAGAGAGCAAGGAGCGTGTTGCTGCTTTCCGCTTGCAGCTGCGTGCTGCGTTTCCTGGTGTGACTCTGCGTGGCACAGGTGCTTGTAGCTGCAGGTTTCCTGACAGGAAGGCAGCAAGACTGTAGTAGAACCCAAGCTCTTCCATTTCAAGTAGCAGCTTAAAGGATTCCTCGTCTTGGAAGCTTGCCTGCGCACAATTGCATAGCTGCACATCGCAGCTTGTAGGCCTGAATGTATGCAAATGCTTGGACTCTGCTGAACCACAGGCCACGAACAAGGGACCGGGGTGGGCAAGTCTGTCGATCGCGCAAGATCGCGCACACTTGCAGCACGTTCGCAGTGCCTTCTTGGCGAGGTGGTCGCTGCGCCTCCTCCGCGATGCCCGCGACGGCCCCGCCTTGGCCGCGGCTGCGGCCGCCTGTGGCAGGCACGTCGCGATGATTCAGAGCGTTGGTGCATATCGTACACGTCGTGATGCGTCGTGCACGTGCCCGGGCTCCGTGGATTCGGAGCTGAGGTGCCGGCAGTGGCAGCGCAGCCTGGCTCTCTTCCAGGAGGCCCCCGCGTCCTCCCGCATCCCAGCACGATGAGACGATGCGACGCAAGTTCACTCTTGTAACGCGCGAGGCGTGTTCTCGGCAGCCTTGCGACGCCGGCCTGCTGCAGGCTCCCCTCGACGAGCCACAGAAAATTGCGGGGGAACGAGGCAAGGACAGTGTGGGAGTTCATGCAGGGGTGCAATGGCCAGGCCGTGCTGGGCGCTTTGGCAGAGGCAGGGCTGGCTTCAAAAAAAAGTTTTGATCATAAAAGAGCTGAGGGTGGACTGGCCTTCATGCACGAAAGACTCTCAGCGGAGGAAGGTAACCTACAGCTGTCTATAGCACGTGCTTCTGAATACCCGGGCTCGGCAAGTATAAGTTGACAATGCACTCGAACAAGCTTTCCCGGGCATTGTGCTTCTCGTTGTTTGGGGTGTATCCTTTTCCGGATCTGTCTTCGCCGGGGGCCGATCCAGACAACAGCATCAAGGCAATTCCTGAAAACAGGCAGCATCAGCTTCAATGAGCCTCGTTCCAATCAGAGCCAAGGAGAACCGTTAGCAATCCAACACCATTTCTTAGGGTTTAGTGTTATGCCAAGAAGAATTCCATCCTTTCCAGATTCTTTTAAATCCTGGAATTCCCTGTCATCTATTGGATCAGGAATAACTTTGCTATCTTTTGGTTTACTATTAAGGGGGCAAGATGAAGAGACAAAGGGCCCCGAAAAACCCCAACTCTGTGATCACCACGAACTAGTATGAATGGATTGATTTCACGCACAAATTATATTATCACTTTGCTCTTATTGTTGTATCCAGGGTGTACGCATGAACAGGATTAGAGAACGACAAAAAATGGTAATGAATGAATGAATCCTGCGTCGCTTCGTACTGCTGCATTGTATGGCGGGAGTATTGAAGAGGAAATGCACAAGTGTCGGCACTCGATCCCTGCAGGCCAAGAAGTGGGAGAAGGCAATATCTCTACTGAGGTACCAGGACACAGTCTGTACGTCCGTGTGTCTGTGTGTGTGTGTGTACATTGGCTTGTGATTTCAAGCCCACATGCACAGCTGTGCACAGGTCTGTGCACGCGCAGGACGTCCCAGATCTGGCTGTTTGCAATGCAGCTCTGCGAGCATGCCCAGGCTGGATCTTGAGACGTGTGGTTGCAACGAAAGTCCTGTGTCAAACAAGACTTTTTTTCTCGTTCAGCTTAGCAGGGCGTTCGTGCAGTTGTCACTGAGACTGGCCGCGATCGCTTGCTATGCTTGGCGGCATTCGGCATGCTGGTTGCTCGGCAGAAGGAAAGCGCAAGCAGGGCTGCTGCAAGGATTGGGGATGAGCAGGACATTCGCGCCACACGCGCGGGCCACCATGGCCTCGCCGAGGTGAATAATCATGCTCTGTGCTCGGGCATCACTGCAATCACTGCAATCACTGCAAGCACTGCAATCACTGTATTAAGTATTTCTCCTCCGAGTGAAACTGCAACTTCCAAGATTGCCAAGCATGTCCTCTATGGGATCTGTATCTTCAGCAGAACGAATTCTTACAGTATCCCATGGACAACGGCGGCCTTTCCGTGGCCCTGAGAGCTACACATGGTGTATCAAGCATCCACAGCGGGGAGGTAGCTGAGTTGGCTACCAGTTCTGAGAGAAGGCTATATTGTTTGAGGATCAGGATGTCTTAAAACTTCATTGTCATACGAGCGGATCTGCCAGTGTGGCGCTTGGAGACATGGATGCCAAGAGTCTGCACACGAATTGATCCCCAGGCTTTCTTTTGAAAAGGCTGATCTTGTGGAGTTTGTGGGGCGGGCAGGGGCTGGTCATGAGGGGATGTGACGTACCAAGATACCGGCAGATAGCGGTGGTCATTATGGCCATTTCGAGGTCTCCATCCCGATGAATTCACCTTTGCATCGGCGCTGGCTGCCGCTGGAAATTCCAGCGCTTGGGAGGCCCTCTTGCGATCCAAGTGCAGTTGTCGTTATTTGTCGTTGGCATCTTCCAACTTTCGGTTTTTGAGGTTGCCTTGGCGCTGAGATGCGACCCTTGGCGGCGAAGCACAAGGCTACGGCTGTGGCGTGGGGCTTTTTGAGGGTTTTTGGGACCTTTTTTGGGAGAACAATGTTTCAATGTTTCCCCGGAGAACAAGGAGATGCTGTTGGACTCTGTCAGTGCTGATGCTGTTATTGGGGGCGCCCTGCTGCTGGCAGCACGGCCTGCAAGATAAAATCAAGCAAGCCAGAGCACGCGTTGCACCAAAATGCGCGTTGCGCACCAAGGCGCGTTGCACAGGAGACACACTGTGACATGTTGCCCTTCTCTCAGGCATTACGCCGAGGTCTTCGTTGGCAGGCCTAGACCTGGATGTAAGGACAACTGCCCTGAAGTGTTGAACCCAGTGTTGAACCTGAGGAAGCACTGGCACTCAATCCTCAGGGCGCCCTGGAGGCACGGAGAGAAAGCGGGAAGTAGGAAGGAGGAAGGAGAGAGTGAGGGAGGGCGGGAATCGAAAAATCAAGAATGAGGGCATGCACGTAAAGCGTTGGTTGCTCTGATCAGGTGGTCGACGCGGCGGAGACGTGTGGCTTGCCTGATAAGTCTGGTGTTGTCAATTTCTGTGGCAATCTGTGGCAATTGCCCAACCGTCAGATGTTTCAAAGTGCTTCGAAGACGTTGGACAAGTCAAGGTTTCGCAGCACAGCATCTCACAGCCTTGCTTCCCCACGTCCGCCAGAGGTCCGGAGGAAAGGCTACCAGATGCTACCGGGCTGAGGTTGCATCTAGGAGTCTTAGTGTCAGGCAGCCTGGTTTCTGGCATTCCCGCAGCCTGCTCAGCGGCCGCAGCGCAGGTTTGGGCGAGGCAAGTAGGGTCTACAGTCGGGGTGTTGGGTGGTTTTGGACCCATCTTGGACACATTGGACGGGTTTCACGTCCTTTCTCCTCATCTGTCCGCAGCTCTCTTCTGATCTCTTCGAAGGCGGCCGTCCTCCAGGAGCTGCTCCGCTCCCACGGTTTTGCCCAGGCCGTTCTCGGCCGTTCTCACGCATGCCTACGTAGCTCACGCGAAAACCTGCACGAGAGCCACTTTGAGCCTGCGAATCTGGTGGCCGTTCGTCAGACGAGAGTGACAAGATGTGCTAGTTGACCTTGTAAGTCCTCATGTTTCCAAGCGGGCATCGTCTTGTTGCACACGGACGACGCTAGCATCTAACAGTCAATGCAGGGCAGCTGGACAGGCCTTCCGGCGTGCAGCGGCCCGTCCAGCGGAGCTTGGAGTGTTCACACCCTTGGCTGCCAAGGCCTGGGATGGTGACGGGAAGATGCGTAGGCGTAGACTTTCTTGTGACAGCTCGTCACGGCAGGACGCCGCCGAGCTGGGCCATTATGGTGCAGGCCCGAAACCTTCCTCAGCTGTCCGACTTCACAGTCCTTCAAAGATATTTGAAGGTGACACTTGTGCTCGCTGTGCTCGAGTGGGGGAGCCGTGTAACCTCTTTGGCATCGACGGCCTCGTTCCCAGGGCAAGGAGAGCCAGACTGCGCTGCGCAGATCTGCGCCTGCAGCACCATTGCACCATGCAGTGCACCATGCAGTGCACCATGCAGTGCACCATGCAGTGCACCATGCAGTGCACCACGCAGTGCACCACGCAGTGCACCACGCAGTGCTACGTTTTGGCGTCACCAGCGCTCTTCGAAGTGTTTTTTTTTGTGCTTCTGCAGGACCTTGGCCGTGTGGCTGTCGTTCCGATTGTCCCTCCGCAGCGGTGAAGCTCCAGGACCTAGCTCACCTCTGCGCTCTGATTACATGCGGGTTATTTCTTTCTTAAGGCTTGCATTGCCGGACCAGAAGGACTGCAGCTTTGCAATGAGCCCTCGGGCGAGCGGATCACTGCGGCAGAAGGGAAAAAGCAGCGAAGACCACCACAAGCGAAGACAACGACAAGGTCAAGTCTCCTTGTGCTGTGTGTCCCTTCGTGTCCCCCCTCCCTCTCTCAAAACAATTCTCTCAATTTCTCAAGATCCCTCTTTCTCTCTCAAGCACCCTTTCAGTTCGCACGTCGTGGCGTCGATCGCCGAGGCCGGGCCTCATGCAAGAGGAGCGAGAGAGAGAGAGAGAGGGGGGGACCTCTCGGCTGAGTAGAAGAAGAAGCTTTGAAAAGAGTCTACATGTACGTGTGCCGGGACTCAAGAGGTACTCCGGATTCTGGGATGTTTCGTACCGGCAGATACGGGCAGTATATGGGTACATTGAGAGGCCGGGGTCAGAGCGGATGTTCTGCCAGGGCCAGCCGCTGCACACTCCAGATGCCTGGGGCCCCGGTTTCGCCGGCTCTGAGAGTCAGAGATAGGAACCTCGCGCTTGGAAAGCCAAAAACACTCAAGAAAGGATTCGTCAAAAACCAGAATTGGAGCGCAGAGGGGAGAGCTGCGCGAGCTCCGCGAGCTCGCTCCGCTCGCTCCGTGGAAAGTGTGTGTGTGTGTGTGTGTGTGTGTGTGTGTGTGTGTGTGTGTGTGTGTGTGTGTGTGTGTGTGTGTGTGTGTGTGTGTGTGTGTGTGTGTGTGCGTGCGCGTGTTTTTTCCCCTGTTCTTCTGCGCCGTTGTTTTGTTTTTTTGTTCCTCTCTCTCTCTCTCTTTCCGTTTTTTGCATCTCAAATCTCAGATATGTCAGATATGCAATGTCCTGTTTCTTCCTTCGTCCTACTTCATTCCCTCAGGTCCGCAGCTCGGAGGTCTTCCTTCGAGCTGAGCCCGTGACGGTGCTGGGCTCAGAGGCTTTCAGCTGCAGAGGTGATGTGCTGCTGCTTTGCTCACACTGAGTTGCCAGCTTCACCAAGATTTGCCAGCACTTCCTCTATCTCCCTCTCTCCTTATTTTAGAACAATGCAAAAGGGAAACGACTTCGACTCCGAGAGCTTGTTGCTTGCATCCTCTGGTGCACTTTCCGATAATCATCTAATTACGTTCGAGATGGCTCGCTAAGCTGGGTTGGAGATTTGAAACATCCCTCACGTGCTGCACCCCACAGCAGTTATCAGCACGTCAATGCCACACATGCACAGCGAGATATAGAAAGATGCCGAAAAGGCAGACCATCATGTCCGGGAGATGTGTATTTTGTTTTTTCTCTCTGGCAGAGGCCACCACGCAGATGCGGCAGGGTGTCGCAGCGCATGCCGCGCTCGGTGCGGCCGCGCCCAAAACTCAGACCGTCGGAAGGTGCGATGAGCTGCAACATGAGGCAATGAGGTGGCACAGAGGTGGCTGCAAGAATGGCTGTCGCTTGTCGTTGTGTCCGAGTGTCGGCCTCTTCTGAGCAGCTTCCAAGGCCGAGTCTTGTGCACTCTCCAGGCCTGTCGGAAAGCGCACAGCACCTCTGGAAGCGAGGGCTAGGCAACTTGAACAGCTTGCACTTTACATTTTGTTTTGACATCCCCAGCTCATTTTTGCGGTCCATTTGATCTCCTCTAGTCTCGACCAGGCTGTGACAACTTCATCGCGGTTCCTCGGCCTGACCCATCAAGGCGAGAAAACGGGACGAAAGGGACAGAGAACTTCGTACACTTGTATAATCTTGTATACCGGTACATACTCGTACCGGTACTCGTACCGCAATTCTGGTCTAAACTGGGACTTCTCAAGTGCCAGGATGCCCTCGCCGGACCAGTCTCCCATTCGCCCCAAACTGAGTGATGTATCGAAGCGTCGCTCCAGGGCAACTAGATTGGAGCGCAGATTCACACACAGGGTTTCCTGGACTCTGCAAGACTTGTGACGTGTTGGCCGTTGTTGTGTCCCAAGTATCGCTTCGATCTGAACGCTGTACATGACATGAATAAACATGAAACACCTTTAACTTGAACCGTGTCAGCAGATTCCATGCTGACGACCGCCAATTGCCACAGTTCCAAGCGCAGGGTGAAAACAATATCTGCCATCACAGTGGTCTGGAACTCTGCAACATTCTACAGCAGCCAGACTTGACTGTGCAGAACGTGCCATCACTCTGAATTTGTTGCTGAACCCTTTCATGGCCGAAAGCTGCGAATCGGGCGGCTCGGACGGAGGCGCAAGTGTCGATTAGCTGAGCTGTGCGAGTGGTTGAGTTGCCCTGAGTTTATTCCCGCTTATTCACTTTCCATGATCTGTTCTCCCCGGCACGCTGCCCCGGCATGCTGCCAGGTGACGAGCTGGTTGCACGGGCCTCCAAGCGTCCTCGAACTGGAGGAGGAGGAGGAGGAGCGGTGACAGCATGTCGCAGAGCATGCTGAGCATGTCGCAGGTCTGATCGCAACTCACTGGAGTTCCACAGAGCATCAGTGGAGCGCATTGGAGCATCTCAGTGTCTGCTTCGCACCCCGTTTGAGGTCCACGGCACAGCCGCGGTGTCTCAGCGGGCACGGGCTCCGTCTGCAAGCTCTTTGTGAAGAGGGCAGCACGGGCATCGTTTGATCTGCGCAAACGCTGAACTTTGATGCTGAGGGAAAGGCTGTTTAGGAACAAGGTCCTACAACATAAGTATGGTCGCTGACCTTAGACATGGTGGATTGTGATAGGCCCTTAGGCCAAATTTGGAATGACATCATAGCTATCGTTCTAGGCCCGTTCTGTTTTCCAGTGATTTTCTGGCAGAACCCTTCGCCCGCGTAAACAAGGCCTTATCCCAAACCACATACGGGAGCTTTGGAGCGTGGACTCCTGCCAGAGTCACAAACGCAGTGAATGTCGCCTGTCTTGGCTGATCATCAGTCCTGCTCAGTCCTGCTTTCGATACTACAAAATTCAGGAAGCTTAGGACAGGCTGTGAAGTTTGTGCGTTTTGCAGACGTCGGGTTGGGGGCTTCAATAAAAGCTTCAGGGTTAAGCGTCTACATTGCGTGTGAAGGATTTAGGGTTGAAATTTACTGGTGCCGAATCTGTGGCATTGGTGCTACGGGCACACGCTACTCGTAGGTTGCGTTCAGATTTACGTCGTCGCTTATGAGGTTCGTGTTTGAGATGCTGGGTTTGTTCGGGTTTTGGAGAGGTGTTTGCAACCGCCAAGAGGTTTGAAAGGTAAAACGTCATTACGCACTAGGGCTGAGGGTTGGGGTTCACAGGTAGGTCCGGTGCGTAGCGTTCGTGGAACAGTGGAACCTAGAGCCTGATACCAGCCTTGCGGGCCCAACTGGTCTCGTTTAAGCAGGTCCAATGCAACTTTTCTGACCCCTGGCGCAAGCACAGCCCGTCCCTCAGTGGTGGCACACCGTGTCCTTGCATTGCACCGTGCGGAAATGCCAAGTGAGGCCAGCAGTCCTCCACAGGCACTGGCTTCCTCCTCGATGGCAGGCCACCGACACGCGCTTGAAGGGTGTTCTTTTGGACTTCTGCATGTGCTTCTCGGACGGCGTGTCTCTCTCTCTCTCTCTCTTTCTCTCTCTCTCTCTCTCTCTCTCTCTCTCTCTCTGGCTATCTGCGAGTCTATCGGGGGCGTCTATCTGCGTCTCCGACTCTGTTTCTGTATCACTCTCGTTCCGGCTTCAGCTCTTCTGCTTTGTCTCTGCTTATCTCTCCCTATGCCTCTCTGCCCGCAGGCTTGTGGTCACCAATGCGCATGTAGTGCATCGCGCTGTCTCGGTGCTCGTCCGTGCGACGGTTGGGCCACCGGTCAAGTGGAATGCGAGGCTTGGCATTCGGGACATTTCGGCACAACACTTGTCCACATGCTGTTTGTAAACGCACCGCGTTCACGACAATAAGGCTGGAAGCTAAGCCCTCTGGAGTTTCAGTTTTTACGGTTCACTTCGCCAATGCTTGGCCCTCAGGTCAACTTCCGTTTGACGCTTTTTTCTGATAAGACAATTTGAGGTCCGTGAATTTGCTTTGCCACTTTTGATGGTAGGTCTTTGTGGTGCAGGTGGTGGGGAGGGGGCCGACGGGGGAGGAGTGGTTCAGCAGACTTGGTGCCGGCGAGATGGCGGGCGTTTTGATGGCCAGCCACTGGCCAAACGTTCAAAGCCAGTCAGGCAAATGTGTTCGCGAATTTGCCGGGAACAGCACGAACAGCCGAGCTGGCGAGCTGCTTGGGGCTCCGCCGTGGCGTGTTCCATCAGACGGATTGGGCTGTTCAACAGCCCGATCCGTCTAATGGAACACGCCACGGCGGAGCCCCAAGCAGCTCGCCAGCTCTTGCAGAGCCCCTATGTGTGTGCAGTCTTTTGCAATGAGTGCCCTGCTGCCATGCTCCGTGCTCTCGTCTCAGCTTGCAGGGTGGTGGCCGTGGGTCTCCCATGCTGCTTGGCTGCCTATGCACCGTAGCCTGAGAATACTCGCCGGTCTCATTTTGATTCAACATATGGCAGCAGTGGCCCTTCGGGAGATTTCATCATCTTTTGCAAAGCCATGGACAAGACTGAATTTGTAGTCACACAACATTCTTGTCAAAGACATGGACTACGGATGCAAATTGAAACCGCTGTGCGGAAAGGCGACTTGGCGATACTCGCCGTAGAGGATGAGTTCTGGAAGGGCAAGGAGCGGGTTGATTTCGTGACTGGTGCGCTCCGGTTCTCTCTAGCCTAAAGTCCAGACTGCTAACTTTATTCACTGAACATCCAGCTCGGGTAAAAGTGTGCAGTCCACTGTCTGCAATGTCCGCATATGCCTGCGGGCTCACTTGAGGAGTCCTTGAAATGGTCACGAGACATCCCGAACCTGGACGACACTGTGACGCACCTGAGCCCGCATGTAGAACAATATTAGAACAACAGTGGATGCCAGAAACAAGGGTGGCTGGAAAGAAGTTGCGTCGCAGTCAGACCGTAGCGTGATGCTTGAACATGAAGCTCATTTCAAGCGCTTGCGTGCGCCGCCTCGGCAGCCGAGCCTGCCCGACCCACGGGGTGTGCGTGTCGGCGGCTCAGAAGCAGTGCCCAATTGCCAAGGGGGTATCCGGGAAAGCAGGTCATTATTTTCGTTCTTATTTTACCGAGGACTGTGACTTTCTCTTTTTGGGATGGTAGCAGAGCACTGCCAGAACGTGAACCTTAAGCCGAAGGAGCACATGCAAGAAAATACACAGCTGGCTACAAAAGAAAGACAGGAATCACCGCAGAGCAAAAATCACAAGCCACCAAATCCAAGTTTTTCAAAAGTTTTTCAAGAGAGGAGGCAAAGGAACACCAACATAAAAAGACACACATTACCCACAAAAAGTTGCACGAGCTCAGGGATGAAGGGGAAAGAGGCAAACTACCAATCCGGGGTGCCGGGAGGGTACCAGGGGCTGGTCAAGGGGACCGAGCCCATGTCATTTTTTTGCCCTACCCCCACCCCCCCCCCCTCCTCCCCCCACGACATGAGACGGCTCCCCTAAAGCGAATTGGGCAGATGCTGGTCTAGACGCCGCTGGGCCAGTGGCAGAGGCGAATACAGCAAGCAGCAGCAAACACTTCCAGCAGTCGGATGCGAAGGTGTATTGGGTTCCCCCTGGGCGGAGAGAATATCTCTGTTACCCGGGGTGTCGTGTCGCGTGGAGGACTTAGCCACCGCAGCTTGTGTTTCGGATTTCATTTTTGAAGCCAATGGGAGGCGTAGCCGCCTGCTGCAAGCTGTGGGCTACTGTATGACGTACTTGCATGAGGTATCGACGTGAACCTAGATGGGCTGCTGCGAATTCAGATCGATGCGGCAATTAACCCAGGCATCTTCACTGATGGCTTTTGCAGCCTTGTTGCACTTTCTGCTTGCTGCTTGTTCTTGAAGGCAACTCTGGTGGCCCCGTGTTGGGAAGCCATGGTAAGATTGTGGGTGTGGCGGCAAGCCACTTGAAAAATGCCCAGGGCTCACAAGATTCGGCATCAGAAGTAGCTAGCGCAGCTGTGCACAGGACGTGCATCCTCGGTGCAGGGTTGAAGCCGTTAATCCAAGTGCTTGGGTTTTGTCCAAAGCCTGTGAACCCCAAAGCCCTTTGGTAACGCTCGAAGGCCAGTGGTTTCTCCTGATCCCGTGATGAAGCAGTGTACCGTATTTCATTCCTTCTGATGCCTGCACGCATGAGGCGTCGAACATCGGCTACATCATTCCAACGCAGGCACTCGTGCTTCCCACACTTTGCTTGTTCGTTGTGCCTCCCCCTCCTGGCCCTCTTTCCCTTCCCCCTCCTACCCCTCCTCCGCCCTCCTCCGCCCTCCTCCGCCCTCCTCCGCCCTCCTCCGCCCTCCTCCCCGCCCTCCCTCCTCCGCCCTCCCTCCTCCGCCCGCCCTCCTCCGCCCGCCCTCCTCCGCCCGCCCTCCTCCGCCCGCCCTCCTCCGCCCGCCCTCCTCCGCCCGCCCTCCTCCCCTCTCCTCCTCCTCCCCTCTCCTCCTCCGCCTCCGCTTTCCTTTTGAGAGGCAACATCTTTTGTCGCTATGTGTTGAGGTGTTGGAGCAGTTCATCTCCTGCACAGGCTCGGGCATGCTGTACTTCCAGAGACATCCCAAGAGGGTGTAGAAGAAGGGCGTCCTGTGCAAACAGCCGTTTTGGAGAGTTGATCCATCCAAGGCAGCCCATGAATCTGTCCAACGCGTTCATTCCTAATAATCTCTGTGCAGATTTTTGCTCAGATTGGGTCATTCGGATGGTGTGGTTGCATTCAAACTGCCCGTGCTTGCTGCCATTTGGCACTTGCTTGGCGCAGCTTTGTGCGAGGCTCCGGCACCCAAGGCGCCGGTCCCGAGCTTGCGAAGGCCCGTCTGTTCATTCAGGTGCTCAGCTGATTGCTCTCACAAGGATGTCACTGAGGCCCGTGTCAGTCCAAATGTGTCCAACGTATTTTCTCAGAGTGCCGTCCTCACAGCGGCATCCTGCACAGGACACATCTGCCACCTAGCATCACAGACTAAAGCAAGAGTAAAGCAAGTCTAAAGTAAGAGTAAAGTAAGAGTAAAGCAAGAGTAAAGTAAGAGTACAGTAAGAGTAAGGTAAGAGTAAAGTAAGAGTAACGTAAGGGTAAAGTCAGAGTAGGCAATACAAGGCAGAAGGGCATGTTCTTTGCTCAGGGCTACCTCGGTGTCTCCTCCCTGGGCGTTGGCAAAGTGCAGACGCTGGACTCCGTGAGATTCCGCGAGTGGCACGGATTTTTCTCAGAGCCTGGACATTTGACACCCCTGGACTACAGGAAAGCCATCCCCTGCGGCGGATGTTGGGCCTCCCGGAGGCCTTCTTTGTTGTTGGGCAATTTCGGATCAGAAGTCTCACAGCTTCAGATCGTTGTGCTGATTCGGGGATATCTGGGGCCTACTTTGCAGGAGCGTGTAGGTACCGGTGACAGTGGGGATAGCCTAGTTGACGGGCCAATTTCATTGTGTAGGCTCTCCGGCTTCACTGGATGCCGTTGTCGTACACTTGCATACTCGATTTTCTCGACTATGCGCGCATTCGCCGCTTGAACGTTTCGGTCCAAACGTGCACCATGATGCCCCATGGCTGCCCGTGGCAGCGGCCAAGAGCTTCAAACGAAGACCAAGCGCCGACCCGAACGCCGCAGGCCATGGAGACGTGCCTCGGACCTTATGATTTATCAGCATAAGCCCCTGATGATTGTAGGTTGCAAAGTGCTTCCCAGCGTTGAGCGCTATGCCCTTCAAGACGGCGCTCCTCCGCCCCACCATCGCTTCAGGCTGCGCCTTCCTTTCCCCTCCGGGGACACAGGCACTCGCAGCAAGCCGTGAAATCCGTGAAGAAGTTTTGAGAAGTTTTGGGGATTCGGACCGCTCTGCCAGGAACAGACAAAGTCATTGTAAAGAAGACGTTCTTGGAGGTCCGCAAGAACTGATCAAGACATTGCCAGCCACTGGATTGTTCACACGCACACACATCGCCGTGACCGACTCACATCTACTTACAGCCATCGATCCTTTCAAGCATTCGGTGTGAAGAATCCAGTCTTGGCAAGGTGGTGGAGGACGTTACTCCGAGGGGTTTGCCGGCGACCTACAACTCAGAGCCTTGGCCGAGCTCCGGGGGCTCTAGAGTCTTGTGTTGCCAAGATCCGCTACCTGGCCAGCCGCGCCATCATGTGATGTCAAGTGTCATCTGCCGCCAGGATTCGGTCATCACGTCACGATTTGGCCGACAGCTCAGTGGCAAATCCGTGGTGGACGACGAGGCGGTGGTTGGCTTGTCGCGCCCGTGTGATGCTCTGTGTGTGTGTGTGTGCACAATCTTTTGCCTTCATGGCTTCTGGTGTGTGTCCAGCCCTGTAACCAAGGGTTTCACTCACAGTCAACCTCATTTCTTATCTTGAAAAGGGGAAACAAGCCCAGGATGATGACTTGTGCCAACGAAGCTAGTCATTCTGGGAGATACCAGATCAGTCTGGCGTACCTGCAAATGGCAAACGGGACCCAACCTGCCGATACAAGTTTCCTTTTCATAGTTCTCTTCAATGTCAACACCAGTTTGAAACATCACAGGTATTCAGGAGCATGATGTGCTTCAGTGACAGCAGGCTTAGCCCGTCTAAGCTGACGTGGCTCGCAGATCAGAGGTACCAGTACGGGCTGTCAGGAAGGTTACCTGAGTGTGTGTGTGTGTGTGTGTGGGTGGGTGTGTGTGTGGGTGTGTGTGGGTGTGTGTGGGTGTGTGTGGGTGTGTGTGGGTGTGTGTGGGTGTGTGTGGGTGTGTGTGGGTGTGTGGGTGTGTGTCTCTTGCCAGGCAGTGCAAGACGATGTTGATATCTCACCGCAAGTCCAGTCAAAGGACCTGGAGACGGAAGAGTATCCTGACTATCCGCCCCTTGGTGAAATGACCGGTTGTCATGTTGCGAAGCTAGTAAATCCTTGCAATCCCATTTCTGAGGCAAAGGCCATTTATCACTAATTATCCAATACTGCATTTTGTTGGTTGAAAGACTTCACAGTGTTAAGATGTCCCCGCTCCGCAATCTTCGGCATGCTGAGGAGATCCATCGACCTGATAAGATCCACAACTTCCAAGACGGAAGGGCCGATCGACCAGGCTGAGCCGCTTTGTGCGTGTTGTGCCAGTCACTTCTACGAGTCTCCTGCGACAGGAGGATGAGGGTGAAGAGGAACTTCCAGTGTTGCTTGGGGGCAAGTCCCACGCATGTGAGAAGGACAAGATCGAGGCCCGGAGAAGCATTCAGAATCGAGGCAATCAGGTTAGCCAGGTTCGCATGGCCATTGAACAGGGCTCGGAGCCCTCCGGTCCCAGTGGACGAAGTCGGCTGCTGATCTCTGCACTGCTGAACGAGGTGGCTTGACGTCTGACATCGCTTGCCAGTCTTGCTTCAGCTGTCACATCGTGAGGATGAGACTCCCCCCAGAGTGGGCCGAGCTCCTCCGCCTATGATGCCTGTGCTGGGAGCTCCGGGCATGTACAGGCAGGTCTGGTTTCCTTCTGGAGCTTATTATCTCATGCCATCTTCCTCTACGTACCCGGCACATCCGCAGAAGCTGCCAGTCTGTCCGGGAGCAGCGAGTCCCTCGACTCTAGATTAGGTTATGTACGTGGCCCTTAGCAGCGACCTCCCCCGCCACCCCGCCCCCCCCCCCCCACCCCCACCCCCCCCCCCAAATGGAGTTCGCCCCCATGTCATAGGCTCACGACGAGGTGTTGCTGAGGGTTGGCGCGGGTTCCTTTTGCAAAGGAGGGGCAATGTGTTTGTGGTCTCATCGTTGGGCCGGAAGAGTGGAGTGCACTCACCCCTAAATTTCAGGTCGCTGGGTATTTACTTGCCCGGAATGTCTCCATGAGACATTCCACATCTGTTAGAGTCTGCTAGAGGTTCTTCACGGCCCCGCAAATGCGTGCCCAAATCGAATCTGCATTCAGAACGCCTTGCTTCGGAGGCCTTCCTTCGACCAGCTCTTGGCCCAGTACGTGGTGGGCATGCCCACCTTGCATCTCGCTGCAAGTATTTGAGCTTTTCAGCTTAAGATGCAGTATCTGTCCAATGGTGCAGGCCGGGCTTCGTTACCCCGCAGCCGTCAGGCGGATATGGTGTGTGTGTGTGTGTGATGCAGCTCGAGTACGGGAGTGCAACCCATGGTGTGACGTGTCACGTTTTCGTGTTTCAACGTGTTTGAACGTTCTCTGAGCTCTCGCTCAGACGGCGCGGGCGTTCCCTCTGCGCTCTCGCAGAGCTCTTCGCAGAGCTCCTCGCAGAGCTCGCACTCGCAGGGCCGGACCACGGTGATGCTGCGTTCAGGGCTCGGAACGGCCGGAAAACGCGGGGGGGAGTTAGCGTATTCACAGCAAAGCATAGCAAAGCAAAGCTAGAAGCAAAGCCAGAAGCAACGCTTTGGATTAGTGATTTGTAGATGGCACCGAGTGTGCACTCTGCTTAAGCCCTTGACACAAGCTGTCCAGCTTGTGCTTGGATTCGAGCTCAAGGCAATCTTCCCAACAATTACACGCGGGCTATGGTCACCACCATGATGGACAAGGAGGGGTTCAAGGCTGGCGACTGGGGGTCGTGCTGGACAGGCGCTTTGGGCCTGTCCGATCTGTGTAGAGTAAAGTTCGGCAAACGTTCTCAAGCGTTATCGAGCGTTGTTGAGCGTTGCCCACTGTTGCCTGTTGCCCAGGGCAAGTACGACTTTCTTTACCTCCCGATCGAAGCTCGGCCAGTGATTTTGTTCACCGGTGCAGTGCTGCAGCAGAACCATGCGGTACCCAGAGCGCGTGAACGTTGTGTTTTTGTTGCTACGCTCGCTGCGATGACGGTTAATTGCTCACTCCGCTTGGCTGCAATGATCGCCTGCCAGAGCAACGAAGCCAAGGATTTCCGATCCAAAGCAAACCTGGGGTATGCCTTTGCCCCTTGACCTCACAGTTGGCCTACGCATGTGCAATGCGACAAAAGGTCAAGTTTGGCACTGTCGGCTGGGTTGGAGCCAATGCGCGGCCATGTGCTTTGCTGCGTTTTCCGTACATGAGGTGAACCTGGTAGACGAGAAGCAGGTGAAGGCTGAGAGATGCTGAGAGATGCTAAGAGCGGTCTTGGGCTGGGATGAACGACGGGCACACGCCACGGTGGCCGCTTGTGAGCTGGGAGTGGGTGTTGCATGTTGTGGCATGTGCTGCCCAAGTGTGAGTCTGGCGAGGCATTTTGGAAGGTTTTCGACGGTTACACACGATGGGTTCTTCCAAGCGCGAAGGCAGGGAGCGGGCGCTTTGGACTTTGTAGCTGGTGTCCATCTGAACTGTGGGGATGGGTGACCCTGGGTGACACGTGCCTCAGGTGTGCAGCGTGAGCTGGAGCGGGCCCCATCAAGGGCAGCAAGCGCACGTGGATCGATACAGGTTGGGCCTGGGCCAAGAAAGCGTTTCCAGATGAGTGTCTGATCTTAGTGGCATTGCGTATGTGCAGAGCACCACGGCAAGATCCAACAGTGATGTTTTTCAAGTCGCATCTTTTTTGACGTTTGAAGCACCTCTAAATGCCAATGAATGCAAGGGACAGCCCCATCATGCACAGCAGTGTGAACGACGAGTTCAAGCCCGCGATCTTTGCGCAAGGCCGGGAAGTGTCGCAGGACCTGGCAAGACGAAGAGCATATAACGTAGGAAAATAGAGAACATACAACAACTTGGCAGCGTAGGATCTCGCGGAGTACGTGTAGGTAGCCAAGGGACGGCGTGTCTCGCGATCGCCAAAGACCAGGAAGTTCATCCAGTCCTTCGTGCCAATTTCCGTTCTGACAGCATCGATTTCACAATGTCCGTACGAGGCTTCAGTTCAAAGAAAAAAAGCCCGAAGACCCTCCAACCTTCGCCTTTCAAACTTGTCTTGCTCGTGATGCTGGAAGGCAACCTGCAACGCATGCACGTGAATGCTTCTCATCGTGCTTCAAAGAATTATAAAGGGAGGTTTAGACAGGGCAGTGCTGGAGGGCGGGTTTGTCGCGGGGAAAGAAGGGGCGAAAGAGGACCAGATCAGCTGGTCTGCTTGTTCGAGACGCCTCTCGGCCGGAAGCCGAGGCGAATTTCCTTCAGGTACCGGGGATCGCCTGGACTTCCCTGCGCCCTCGAAGAAGCTCCGCGCGCCCCGTCGGAGGCCCGGCCACGGAGGCGCTGGAGATGGCTGGGGGAGCGTATGGAAAAGAGCGCAGCAAGCAAAGAAGAAGAGAGCGAAACGAAGAGTTCTTGCATGTCTTGCATTTCCTGGCGTTTTGGGCGTGTATTTAAACTTGGAGGAAGTGAGAAGCCAGGCTGAGGCATGAGGCTGAGTTTGGCTGCCGCAAAGCCAAACTTGTCCTAGGCCTTTCAAGGCTGTACCGCCACGTTCGCGATGCGAACTTGGCGCATTAATCCTTCTTACTTGCCAGTTCTTGGCGAGTTTAATTGCAATGCGGTCGCACCGACCCTGTGTGGAGCAAAGCCATAGCTGCGATCGTATTCACAGCATTTCTTTCATTAAATATGTTCTCTCGAGTTGCGGACCATGACTCCTGAATGAACATCAACCCAAGCAAGGGATGACCCACTTGTCGTGTTTCACGTATTCCTCCCAGCAACTTCCATCTCTCGTAAGTAGTTGCAAGTCTTGAGTGGTTGGGCAGCATGGGCAGCAGTCGGGGTGTTGGCTGACTGTAGGTCTGATGCTGCTGGCTTCTACTGGTGACATCTGGGTAAAAATATTTGTTTGAGTTGTGTCATACTATAGACTTACTTACTTTAGCAGCTATCTCGAAGGGTCGACAGACCGAGCTGTTTCAAGAGGTTGACTCTGCATCCATTTCGCGTTCACACTGCGATTCCACGAAAAGCGGCTCATGGCCCCGGGAGCCATGAAGACATCGCGCATTCAAGATAGTCGAGCTGTTCCTGTTGGATGGTCTCTTGTACAGGATGACAAATTTTGATGGAGAGCATGGTCAACCTCATCATTGAGGCATATAGGTTGCACGCGAATTGGAAGTTTGGCGGCTTGCTGCGTGGCCATTTGAGCTTGTCCAAGCACAAGTCTAGCTTGCTTGCTGTGCACAGCCGTGCAACCCTAATGCTCCAGCATGAGTGTCATCGTACTTGTAAGCTTCACAGAGGTACTCAGTACTGATGGTCCAGCAGTATGTCTTGTGACGACGAACCGTGTGCGCTGTAGCTCGGTTCGAAGCACAGTCTGCGTGGCCACCGCCGCATAGCTGCAAGGATATGCCTTCTGATGCCGCAGTTGACAGCCTTTCTGGTCAGAGTATGTCGGAGCATCATAGAAGCAAAGGTTGCACGATGCAACCAGATCGTTGAAGGTGTACCCTCTTTTCAGACGGCTTCGTTAGCACAGTCGTCTCATGCTGTGCTTTTTTGCAGCAGCCAGTTTCTCCCTCAGAGCCCATTGCGCCGTGCCGCACTTCCTTGCCCGAATCCTTGACTCGACAGGCCATTGCTTACCATTCCGCTTTATTCGCCTTCCATATGCCCCCAACAAATGGCCATCCTGTACTGATCGTGCCCCGAGGGAGGGGGGTTTGGCTTTGAACCTCCTGAACAATGCCAATGGCTGTTGCCTTGCCGGGGAGGCTGAAGAAGAGGTTAAGTAGACAAAACAGATGATTCGTCACTGCAGGGCCTTGAGCTGCCACTGTACAGTCTTATAGTCTGAAAGTACACTCAGTACACCGGCTTCTGGCTGTGCTTTTGTAGCTGTCCCCCCGGCTGCTGCTTGCACCTCTGCGGGGAGGTTCTGCAGCATTCTGTAGACCTGGCCCAGGATTGACCGGCCCTGTCTCTTTCAGGCCAATGGAGAAGCAAGCGGGAGCCCTTTTGAGAAGCGTCAATCCTGGCGCTTCGCATTCTGATCCCTGGCCTTGGACTGCGGAGCATTCGAGGGTCTGGAAGAGAAAAGTCCTGAAAGCAATTGCGCGGAGGCCAGATTCACATTTGGGGTGCACCCTCAATTTTGCAAACTACAAGAGCTCATGACGCGTCTCATGATTGCCAGATATTGCCAGGGGTGCACTGCCGGAGTCCGCGTGGCGAAGGCTGGTTCCAGAAATGGTGACGTAGAAGATTTCATTGTTGTATTTCTTCATCCAAAAGGTAAAGACGGTAAAGAAGTTAACTCAATACTCGAAAGGGCCTGAGCACCCGATTTTCTCACCGACAGGTCTGGCCGCTGGGATCCTCAAATGAGAAGCTGCAGGATGTTTTTTGCTTTTGATGTGCTCCCCTCTTCCCCCAATTGCTTAGAGAGGGAGGCTTTGCATGTGCAAGTGTTGTGCATGCACATGTACCGCAGATTGCCCCAAGAACCCTGAAATCTTCAGTCGAAGGAAGATGACGTGCTTTTGGAGATTGATGGTGTGGAGATTAGCCAGGACGCTCACCCGGTTTCGAAAGTGGCCAGTGACATTGGTCAAATACGCTTTCTCCAATCATTCTGCTTTGGCAGGACGGCACCGTCCCCCTCCGAGACAATGCTGGGCCCTTGGTGAAAGGAGTTCCCGAGCCCGGATTCATGCTAAGCTCTGGGCAAGGAGCGGATTCACTTCCAGCACCTGATTACCAAGCGCAGCGCTGGACCGCAACGTTGTGACATATGTGACATGATCCCCTCAGTTTGTGGGGGTCTGGAATGGTGACCCTTGAGGGTCAGGAAATCGGAGGTCTGAAATGGGGGTAGGACCATTTTTGACCTTTCCCAGCTTACCCATTTTACGTCAACCCTGAACTGAAGGGTCTCACGACCTTTCCGTTGTGGTCTAGATAGAGAACCAAACCACAGCCAACACCGACAAGTCCATAACCAACAAGGGGTCTGAGATGGGTTTTTCAAAGATTCTACCCAGCTCCCAGGCAAGCCACAGTTGGGGGTCTATAATGGGGCCCCAACCCCACCCCCTAGCAAACTGAGGGTGTGTGACATGTTGGGAACTGCTCCAACTGACACGATGCAGGACAGGATTCTGTTCGTCTCAAGGTGTGGCGTGACAAGAACGAGCAGGAGGCTGAATGCCTCTACGTGGAAACGGTTTCATGCTGAGCCTTGGGTTGATAGCCCCGAAGAGGCCCTTGCCCCGTATCCTCTCGCAGGTGGACATTCTCCTGAGGCGTGGGGGCTCTGTCACGGACGACCTGCGCACCACTTTGCTTCAAACGGGCCTGTCCGATTCTCGTTTTGATCCTTCTTGCGGTTGTCGCCAGGCCGGACAGATGGCTTGTTCCCCGCATGGATGGTTACGACGCCGCTGCCGTGCTGGCCTTAACGGCTGCAGTGAAGTGGAGTTGTTTGCAGGAGACCGCACTGGTGGGGAAGTGTTTGCAGTGTGGCCGATTTTCTTGCAACAACCTTGGCTTAACTCAGTAATGCTGTGCGACAGTGCGGCCTTTGGGGGTGTTTTGGTGGTCCCCGAAGCATGGTGATGGGGTCAGGGCGAGGAACCCACAGACTGTACTTCCCAAAGCACGCGCATGCGCGCCTTCAAGTCGAGAATCAGAGTGAATCAGAGGTGTCTTCTTGTCAGGGTTTGCAGAGGCTACTCTAGCTACTGTAGCTGCAACATACTCTCATCACCTATCGCCCCCAAGCTATCAAGCAAGACTCGTCCTGAATCCTTCAAAGGCAGTGCTGCAAACGGAAGGGGCTGCCCCAATAGCTGTAGCTTTTCCGACCCAATTCCATCGAGAGTTGACGGCTTGCAGCAGCAAGGAGTACGCCATCGTTGGTGGCCTGGTGTTTGTTCCACTTAGCAATCCGTGGGCCGATATGAAATGCGTGAGGCTTACTCACCACCGAGCGTGTAAGGTCAACGAGTCATGTAAGTATTCAGTCATGTTCGCTCCACATCCTCTGAACCATGACGTGCAGAGTCAGGCAATGACAAGCACTCATGGAGTCAAGCGCGTGCTCTGCAGAAGCCCCAGCATAAGAAGGAGTCAAAGTGTGCAACTGACAGGGCACAAATCTAAGTCTGCGGCTCTTAAGGGCGCTTTAAGCATACCGATGCCCTATTTGACATTGCCGAGGATCCATCAGTACTTTGGCCAAGGGTTGACGGAGGAGGGCCAGCAGGTCATCATTCTCTCCAAGGTGAGATGCGGGTGTTGTTTCGACATCATTTCGTTCGGGTGTCGGCACGTGGCCTTTATTGAGACTCGAGTCCCAGAGACGTCGAGTTGGAGATGTCCTCCAATCAGCTAGCCAGAAAAGTCAGAACCACAGCCAGCACCGAACCAGCTAGTCGCCTCATGTCATGCCGCATCAGCCAGTCCACGTCATCTTTCAACCTTCTCAGGCCCAATGTAAGCCCTTCAACCAAAACGTTGCTGGCATCTTATGCCGCCCGCGCGCTGCCATGGCCTCGTCGTGACGGCAGCATTCAGCACGCCTTGGCTGGTCAGCGGCTTGACAGGCTTTGAGCATCTTTGCGGGCTTGAGCAGTTTAGCGCGCGATGTTATACGTAGAATGTCATACTGTGTTATACAATGTTGTACAATGCAATGCAGTGTTTTACAATGTTATAGACCTGGCACATTTTTGATCATTTTTGCACATCCTCTGCCGCCTGCCACCTTTAGACTTCGAACACCGCATCAAACAGCCTCGTCCTCGAATGACTCAAGTTTTCCTGACTGCTCGATGCTCGCAGCCTTCAGGTTTCGGCTTCAACTGCAGCTTCGCCGCACAGCGTGCAATGAGCAGCCACAGAGGCTTTCTGCAGTCGTTGACACGATGTGGTAGATACGCTCCAAGAATCTAAGCTTTGGCTGATGAGAAGTGAAAGGTGCAGGAACCTCAATGCAGGTGCTCAGATGACAGGGCATGTGGTTCCCTTGCTGAGCTCTCTTGCAGGTGCAGCTTCGGAGCTGTCCCAGGACTTCAGCGAACTACGGCTGGATCTTGATGGGCGCATTGCCGCTCGGTAGAACAAGCACTTCTGCGGTTGGGCAGGGCCTTCAGCATGACGCCACCCCCGACACCCGGCACAGAATTCATTCTCAAGGCAATCGCAACTGTAGGATTGATTTGGGGCACCGCGCAGGTGCTCGAAAGTACCCGTACAGTGAGCCTCCTGGATGCCTGGAGAGCGATGTGGGACCACATGGGCCTGGTTGCACAGGTGAGGAAGGGGCGCAGATGCGATTTCGATGTTTAAGTTTCGTTGGGTTGCTTCTGCTCTGGCCCATAGTGATACAGCGACAGCAGCAAGGAAGCAGCGTGAGATATTGTGAGGATTGTCGATGCTTGTTGCCACGTCAGGAGAACGCGTTGTCTCCATACCTTGTCGGTGCGAAAGATGTCTGCTCACGTGGTGAGCTGAAGCTCAGGCAGGTCGGCTCACTTGGTGGCCGTAGTTTGGGGCCAGGGTTTGGCGCTTCCCGGAGAGCCCGCTGTCTACCATCTTCTCTACATGCATTCTAAATTCTTCTCAAGCTTGTTGCTGCGACTTCTGGTTTTGCTTGCGAATCATGTTCACACAGACACACGCACCCACTGCACGCATGCGCCAATACTTGTGGTGATTCAGGTTCTGCAACAGGTAAATATGAAGAGTACACGGTTTGTTGCTAGAGACCTGCTGATATCACCGGCCTGCAAGCACAACCAGTCGTTGGAATTACCGCTTTTCAACATGTTGGCCTACGTGTCTACATGTGCCGTTGCTGATCCAGGGCGCTTTCTTACTTTGCGGGCGCCAAGGAAGAGGAGATCAGCCTTGCAAAGGGATCATGTGCCAAGACCTTCAGATGTCCACTGCGGTGCAGTGCAGGATCCTTTAACCATCTGTAGTGCCACGCTGAATTTCTGCTCGGACTTTTATAGGTCCGAGTGACTAGTTGAAGCAGGACTCCATTCTGCCTGCCCTGCAGCTGCTCGACTCCAAAGCGAGGCTTGCGCAGGGCAGATGGTCGGTAGTGCACAGCTTGTGCGTCATTTGCTTCGAGCTGTCGACATTCGTCCTGTCAGTTGCTCTATTTACAGATCCTTTCAGTGCCGCTCGGTGCCAGGGATGCAGCTGATCAGCTAATCAGCAAGCATGCAGCAAGAGGAATGCCACCAGACCGCCAGGACCCGCAAACATGCCGGGCCTTGCGCATCGTTGCACACATGTACGTAGCTGGTAGCACAGGATGGGGAGAGCTTGATAAGTGTAGAGAGACGGGGACAGATGTTCATGCGGCTATCCTGTCTCAGCCTATCTCGAACTTTCGCAAGAGGACGCTGTTCGTGCAAAGGCGGAAGAGGTGCGAGCATAAACACTCAACCATGCAGTGAAAGAGGTCTCGTGGGCGTCAGACGTTGCAGGTAGTCCCTGTTGAGCCTTTTCTGTCGATGCTTTCGCCGACTGACTTGTGTTTGAAACCTGGAGGCTATGCCGGCAGCCCATGAAGTGCTGCGCACCACGCGAGAGTTGCTGCAGAGTTCTGGGATCCTTGGCTATCCAGAAAAGCCCAAAGTTCACATAGTCACATAGTCACGTAGCCCAGCTATGCGCCAGAACAGGCCGAGTCCTTTGCGTTGACCGTCGCTGAGGACCGCAGACTGGCTGCCGGAGTGGCTAAAACGTCAGGAGCTGCTGCAGGCAAAACGAGAAACATACGTCGTTGTGTGTTGCAGGCAAGATTACCTAATTTTAACGCTACGCGACCCGCCTCGGCCCGGCCCAGCGCATCCGCGTGAGCATGGTGATTCCGCAGCGCCCAAGTCGCTGGACCCCAAGCAATAAGGGTTGGGTTGAGGGTTGAGGGTTGAGGGTTCCGGGTTTATGGTTTATGGTTTATGGTTTGGGTTTGGGGTTGAGGGTTAGTTTAGGGCTCAAGGTTCACGCTTTGGGGTTGAGGGTTTTTTTGGGTTTAGGGTTCGGCTTGGAGTGATCGTAGGGTTGAGCCAGGCCCCTTAAGATTTAAGGTGGGGTGGGGGGAGGGGAGGGGGGGGGGGGGGGAGGGGGGTGGGGGGGGGGGGGGAAGGGGGAGGGGGGGGGGTAGGGGGGTGGGGTTCAATTGCCTCTGGTCCTGGCGAACCATCCGCTTGCGGACCCCGGTTTCCCAGGGGGGGTACCCATTTGAGGCCAAAAAAAGGGGTCCGAAAAAGGGCTTTGGGTGTGGGGGGAGGATTTGGAGGGGGGTGCCTGTTCTGACAACCTATACACCTCCGGCCCGAGGCCTCGGCAGATTTCAGTGCTGCAAGGTCAGCGCCAGGGCCCAATACAATCGGGCCAAGACATTCAGGGAAGCTGCTCCGATCTGTTCGATATGGTCGTGGCTGCTACCATGGAACCAGTGAGATTTTAAGAAGCCAAGCTCCAATTTCATGCATGCCACGCCCTGTCACACTGCCTGCAGGCGGCCATAGCCCAAATTGCTTCCAGCGAGGTGCCGTGCTTTTTGCCAGGTTTATGCGGTGGCCTGCTTGCCCGAATCGGAACTGCTGGCCTTTCAAAACAACATTGGCTTTGTTGTTAGCTCTGGCAGACTCTGTCACATGCGGTCGTCATGACAGAGTCGTCATCAGTGTTGCCGGTGTACGCCCACTGCGAGGATGCAGAGAGTGGCGCGGCCCGTGGCAAGTCGCAGGAGCGACATGCAGGTGGGGCTGCAAAGTCCCGTCAAGTGCCGGCCTGTCAGAATAGCTTGGGCTTGGGTTGCTGAGGCAAGCAATAGCCTCTGTGACTGTGACGCTCAATACTACGATGCTGCCAAGTGTCCTCAGGCGATTGGCTGCGGCAAAATTCAGGCAATGCAGCAGGCACGCACATGCAACCATAAGGATTCAAATTTATTGAACATCAGTCGAAAAAGATAGCAAAGACTCCTGCGGTGGCACATCTGGAGTTCGATGTTCGATGCTCATCTCAGTCACTCGTACATTTCTTTCTACCTTTGACAAGTCAATATGTTAAGTCATGCACACAGCACTGCCAGCTACTGCCAGGCCCTGAAAGCCTTCTTGGTGAAGCAAGTGATCAGCACATGATGCTCCGCGGAATCAGATGGCAGTCGTGAGGTGCTCGCACAAAGCGCGAGGTTGTCCACTGACCTCAAGAGCACTAAGGACGTTTCTTTCAAATTTGTACGTGCTGGGCGGTGCACACCGAGTCCCCGAAGGTCGGCCCTTATGCACATGAAGCTGGCATTCTTGCACTAGTTGGGTTTGCAGATTGGCTTCGTGGTAGCCTGAAAACAAGCCCGGGCCAAGCAAGACCTACCATGCTCACTTGCTATAATCTATACATGCCTATACGCTTTAACTCGCAGAGGCATATCTTAGCACATGGAACACCCAAACCCGCCTAGACTTGCTATGACGACTCCGAGGCATCAAGGCAGAAGTGGACGGCCTCCTTTTGCATGGTGAGCCTTGTGAGCCGCGCGAGCCCGGTGAGCCCACTGAGCCGCCACAGTTGGCAGGGCATCTTGGCCGTCGTTCTGCCGTGCAAGCAACTCCCATTGTCCTGCTATTGTGCAAATCACGACTTCAGCAGATCATTGCAACTCACTGGGTTTCATTTACCATCGGTGAGGGGCGCCTGTGCGTGACGAGAGTAGTTTTGAAATATGTAGAGTCCGTGGGATATACATCCGCAAAGTCTTCAGCTCATTCTGTTGCAAAGCTGCGTACGGCGAGAGGATGTGTGGAGACATGTGCAGGTTTCAGGGTGGCGCGATTACAGCCAAGGCTCATTGAGTGCAAAGCTGGGGCGGCAATCTACGGAGATCTACAAAAGCTGGATGCATTGCTGGAGTTCTTCGTCGCTTGGCCCAGCCGTCACGCACCATGTGGTCGTCAGGCTTGAGTAGCGCACAGCAACTGCAATTCTGCCAAGGACTCGGCCGAGGAGGGAATGGCTTATTTCGAGCTAGCGAAGCCAACAAAGGGAGTACCGTCAGTGGCTAAGACCGAGCAAAGTCGAATCACGCTCCTGTGGCCCTCTTTTGCTTATAGCTGGGTTGTCGTGTGTTGCCGTTCTTGGCTTCTGAGGCGAAAGTTCGCCGTGCAACTTCCGCCAGACGGTGCACGTTCGGTCAAGGTCTGCTTATGGCTTTGCATGGCGTGTGTGTTTGGTCACACTGTATACGCAGGTGAAGTATTTCTTGGGAAGTCTTCCTGACGACGACGCAGGCCAGGCTGGTTTTCTCAGCGAGAATCTGCGCGAGGCAGCTTTTCTGGTTTGCGTTTGGTTGCGTGGGTCACGCTTTGCGAAATTCAGAATTTTGTCTGCTGTATTGAGAATGTCCTCAAGGTATTTCTGGGTACTAGTAGTGGTGTTCGTGGTGGCGTCTTGGGAGACATTTTTGTGCCCTAGATGTGGCCTCTCGGTCAACGCCTCATTAAGCTGCACCTGTCGCAGCTCGTCACCGTTGGATGGCCTGGCAAGGTCAATGTCATGTCTGCAGGTGCGAGGTGTGCTTTTGCACTGCGTGTGCTTCCTGCATGCTACCCGTAGTCTTTCCTAGTTTGTCTTGCGGCTTTTCCATTGCATATGAGCGTCTGGCTTTCGTACTCAAGCAGCCAGTTCGAATGCTACTCATGTCTGCTTATTAGAGAAGACCAAGTAAGAATGGGTATTGTCCGATTTTGATATATGGGGAGCTGAGAACCACTTGGCCCGCACCAGGTGAGTATTCTTTGGCGAGCTTACTGAGGTGCGCACGGTATACAAGAGCCCAATACGTGTTTCTTACCTTGTACCAGTAGCAGGAATCACTTCGTTACTTCATGCTGAAGTGATGCGAAGAACTCGGCTGCGCTCCCATGTTCGAGGCCCAGCACGATGTCGATGGAGAAGGGGCGCCTCCTCTTTCAGTCGCAGCTCGGCGAAGTACTTGGAACCTACGCAGACCTTGACACTGCTAGTGCTCTCGTGTTCGATGCAGTGCGCTCACAGGACCATATGTGACTGCTTCCATGCACTGTCGTAGCGCGCTGCACAGATTTCCTCCTGGCGAGAAGTTAGACGACACTCGCTTGGACCTTGTGGCCGGGCTCTCAGCTTTGACTTGAGGTGTGCTGCCAGCTGAACAATGCATCTCACAAATTTGCCACGGTGACTTGTGCCAGGATGCTTCGTCTGGTGCTGAATCCTGGACAGTGCAGGCCACATTGGCACATTCCGAGGCACGAGAGGAGCTGTTGCAGTTGTAGGGGGTGCCAAGCCCAAGAAAGTAAAGCATGTGTGACCGTGACCTAAGATGCGCCTTCCAGGTCGCGAAGGCGCAACAGCGAGTTGATGGGTTCTTCGACGACGTGCGCGCGCGTTGCGAGCAGGGTCTCATCTCGTTCTATGTGCGCAGCAGCGGAAAAAGAATGGACAGGCGACCTTCTTGGGTGCTTTGTCATGTCTGAGCAAGGTCGAGCCACAGGTGTTTGACTGTTGAACTATAGTCATTTAATTCATGCCAACACCCGAAGTATGTCCGATTCTCGCCTTTCTTGCATCTCCTGACTGAGCCGATGCCTCATCTCAGCTATGGCTTGTAAGCAGAATACCGTTGCGATTACCTTTGCGATCCTTTGCGCATATCATGTCTTCACCTCCCCAACGACCTTTCTGCAGATGGTCGGGGAGCTTTGTGGTTTTAACTTCGGAGAAAAGTTAACTTGGCCAGGTCTTGGCACATCCATGCAATTCTGGCTACCATGGGCTCGGATGGAACCTCGGGTTTGTCCGCAGTTTCTGCATGTTGGTGCCTTGGCTGGACATTCCGGGCTACAGGCAACATTGTCCTCCACACCTTTGCCGGAAGAAAGATGCGGAATGTGGCAGAGCTGGCCAGGGCGGTGCGCCGGGGAATGTAGTGGATACAGAAGAACACAGCAAATCACAGCCCTGCCCTGCATGTCTGTGAGCCAACTTTGCTTGGATAGATGTGTCAGAATCGGTTGGTTCTAGTGCTTGGTATACAGGCCATTGCCGAATGAAGTCTAGTCAACCATGCCAAGAGTTTGCTTCCTTGCAGGTGGCTCACTGCGACCAGCAGCAACTCGTGCGAGTAGCTCAGTGCAGATCCCTATATGGCCCTGCAAGCAAGCAGACACAGATGTAAGGTTCAACTTTCTTCGTCCGCTTGGTGATGGGAAGGCGCGTGCGCGTGTAGTGTGTTCATTCAAGTCTTTAGACTTCCGAGCTGTCCATACTGCTGTTCGCTATAGCACTGAGCCCTAGCATTGCATCGCCGCGATGACGCGAAGATTGAAGTTCTCCTTGATGAGTTTGATTACTCGCTGCTCTCGATGAGAAACGGCTTCGGCTTAGGTCTGGGTGAAAATGTAGACAGGTGTTATGAGGCATAATGTTGCAAGAGCCATTGCGAGGAAGTGGTGGTCCTGGACCGATCAGATTGCCAAACTGCTGAGGCAGAGGCCGTCCTCGACATGCACGCATGCGTTCATGCACACGCACACACACACACACACAGACACGCAGCGCGCAACCGCTCACTCGCGCAAACTGCTCACGCACGCAACCGCTCACGCGCGCAACCAGAAAACTAGTGAAAAAACAGAGAGATGAAAGAACGAAACAAAAGAGTAATAGATTGCAGAAAGACATGAACGCATGAAATTAGAGAATTGCTCTCTTTCATGTAGTTTCATAAGAGCGAGCGCGTATTCTCTTCGTGCGTGTATTTCGTGTGTTCATTTCATCACGCACAAGTGTAGCCAATGTAGTTGTGTTGCCGACAGTCGTTTCCGCATGGTGCATGGGCGAACCCCTGAGATCCTGGCTCAACATCTCATCGGCTCGCCCACCATGGCTCTGGACTTATCCTCGCAGGTCTTATATTGTCTGCGATGAAACCAGGGCGCACCTGGATGAGGTGTTGTTGGGCTGTTTGGGGTTGTTTGGGGTTGTTTTGGGTTGTTTTGGGTTGTTTTGGGTTGTTTTGGGTTGTTTTGGGTTGTTTTGGGTTGTTTTGGGTTGTTTTGGGTTGTTTTGGGTTGTTTTGGGTTGTTTTGGGTTCGACTCAAAGAACTGCGAGAGAGTACTAAGTCTATACGAATTACCCGCTCGTGCGCCTCAGAGCACTTGATTTCCAGAGGTTCGAATCGATGGTCGAGGGGAGCCGCGGCTAGAGTCTCAGTTTGCAAAGCCTGAGCATTCGGCTGCCCATTGGCCAACAGTGGATTCATGTAACTCATACGAGCTCGAAACCAGCTCATGGATGTTTCGTGCATTTTGTAGAGCTAATGCCCATGGCTTGTTTTTTCAAATGATTGCAAGCCATGGTAAGCGCTTGCGTGCTCCGCCTCGGCAACCAGGCCGGCCTAAGCCACCGGACGCGCAAGTCGGCGACAAAAGCAGTGCACTTCTACACCGCACGGCGTGCGGTGGGTTCCGCAGATGCGGAAAGCGACCGCAGGTCGAGGAAAACGCCGGAGAACAGCCGACCCGCAAACGCGAAACTTTTGAACCCAGAGTAAGTGGAAGTGAGCTTCGGGGACGCAGAACTAACAGGATTGCTGTGGTGCAAGGCTTTCGGTGTACTCATTGTTTGTGCTGTAGAAGGCAGCAAAGAGGCAAAGAGAGGGTTCTCCCGCCCACCCGGGCAACAGGGGTGCACTGTTGCAAGTCAGCAGGTACTCGTAGCAAGAAGAGGGTCTTGTGAGAAACGGAAGGAAAAAGGCGCCAGAACGTCCCAGCAAAGTGTCAGGGGGGTTCCTAGGCGGGTGTCAGGGGCGTTTCAACTGAAGGAAGCCCGATCTTGGCCTGCCTGTTGCAGACACGGCCGCGGCGAATTTCAGTTCGTGCTTGCACACAATTGTGAAGTGAAGTGCTATAACGTTGGACACTTGGTTTGGTGAGATCTGAGTGTGTCTGCCAGCATGTCCGTGGAACCCCTTCTGTGGGCAGGCCTCTGGATCCCGAGGCCATGTCCAGCTGTTTGCCCAAAAACTTCTGCTTTCTGCTTTGCTGTATGGTAGGGCTTAATTATATGATATGGCATGTCAGAGGCTTGCATTGGGTTTGGAAGCCAGCAGATGCCAGGCTGTTCACATGGACGCGGCGACTTGATACTCGTGCGGCGAGAAAATGGCCGCCTCAAGAGTTTCCAGTTCCATGTCGACATGGGGTCGCAGATTTCCCGACTTCATTCTCACGAGCCTGCGGAGTGGTACAGACCCCCAGGCCTTGGTGGTCTTCGGCTGGGAGAGGTGCCCAGCATGTGCCCAACCACTTCGCTATAAAGCCGATTAAGCAGATTAAGCCCTTTTCCTATTTGTGGTCCAGGCTCCGTTGCATTTGCCTTTACAAGCGAAAAGGAGGGGGCTTAGCTGCTAGTATTTGGGCTGCCCTTTCCAAGAACTCCCCCACATGGACTTCAATTACCAAAGGAGGGCAAGTCAGGTCGTTGTGCCTTGACCATGGTGTTTGAAACTATTAAAGCAGGCATGGCTTCTTTCCAGGCACGGCCCACCCTGTTCCGGGAACCAACCACGCCGCCAGCACATCTTGCTGGTCAAGGAGAGCTTCAGGGAGGATGGTGCCGTCATTCCCTACTGCTGCTGGCCAGTTCCCTGCAAGCACAAGCCTTGTCAATGTCAGGATCGTGGGACCCTTCTTTGGGACCAGCAGCTCCTGCCCAAGCAATTCAGGGCAGTTCCTGGATTGAGGATGCCAGTAACCTCAAATGCTACTGGATGTGCATTTCGCCACGTCATTGACTTCAAGCGTTCCAGTCTCACCTCCAGAGCACCCAAGTACAGCAAAAGCCACTTGGACTCAGCGACTCCAGACTTGCTGGAGTATCAACATGCCAAGCAAAAGACTCCAAGACAGATCACATACTCTGAGAAGTCCGTGGGGCTGCAAAATGGCTTCAAGAGCTGCTGCTGCAGGAGGGGCAGGGGCAGCGCCAGAGCATAGAATGGCATAGATGTCATAACAGGTCATGCTTCTGAATATTCTAATTAAGAAGTTACTGCAATCAAATCGAAAGCACAGGGGATGCCGCGAAGGCGGAGGCGCAGCATCCGAGTGCGCAGGATCTTGAAGGCTTCAGGCTTCAGTCGCGAGGTTGAGATGCACATCATGTGAGGTAGGGTCTTTATACTAGCTCTGTGGGTGATTGATTGTGAGTGCATTTTGTGTGTGTGTGTGTGCGCTTGCGCGGTTGCGCGCTTGCGCGCTTGTGCGTCATGCAAAGTCCTTGCGCTGTGTAATGGGTTTGCTGGCTGGCATAACAGTGTAAGTAGCAATTGTCTGCCAGGGGCCAGTGCCCGACGAGGCACAATTTGGCCGAGTTTACATCCCCGGCCGCCGCATTCTTGGAACATCTTGAAGGAGAGGTGCCATGCTCTCCGCCTGAGCAAGGCTGGGACGTTGCCAACTTGTTCTTACCATCAATGGTGCAAGCCAAGGCCCGGGCCTAGGATTCAAAGTGCCGAAATCCGTGCTGCCATGCTGATGCCGCTGATGCCTTGCTTTCCTTGTGCTGCCATCACCTTCTGAGTTGTGAACCCCGGATCAAGTCCATCCCTTTTCTTCATCGGCAAGCTTGCTGTTTGACTGGCGGCAGCTAGCGCTAGCTGGCGCCTGCGACCGCGCGAGGACAACCCCAAAGCCACCGCCCACTTCAGACAGAGGCTATGTGCTCGAGACTACGACAGTGTCAAGCCACTTGGCAAACAACGAGAGCCTGGTCAGGATGCTCATGTGCTTGGCTTGGAACAGCTGAAGGATGATACTGCACGCCGGCTTTCCGTCTCGCCCTTAGGATACCCATCACAGCATTGGAGAGAGTCGAATCTGACGGCGCCACAGGACTGGAGTACCCCTGTCACCGCGGCAGCACCGTCCCATTCTCAGCCTGTGCTGTTCGCTGAACCATGCTGCAGCTCTTGCGCACCTTCATGGTTCTGAGGGGTGCTCTTTCTTTGATGCAGTTGTCAAACCCGAGTTCTCTGCTGCCTGCCATATGCGCTTGCCTAGGCACTGCGCTGTTCCTTGCAGCTGAGGCACTTCCACTTGTTTTCCACTTGTTTTTGCTTGAGATTTCTTTCTTGGCATACAGCTCGATCGTTTAGATTCGATGGTATCGTCTGTAGATGTCTGTACAGCTTCTGCTGTCAGCATGACAGGTTATTCAACACGGGACGGTCTTTGTTTTGGCCTCGCTTGCTCATATAACGATATGTTTACACAGAGACGGAGACATCACTTAACGCAGCAGCGTTGAGATGCAGATGGGCGATGTGCTTCTATGTCAGCTTCTTCTGAGCTTTCGGGCACATTGGCTGCATGTTGGAGAGCTGTGCGGGGCGTCACCGTTGCTTCTGGGATGTACCGTCTGGGGAATGGGGATCTGCATTGGCTTAGTCGCACAGAATTTTGCTCCTAGTGAAAGCTAGAGCCACTTGTCATTCGGCAGCTCGGGCACCTGCAGTGACTGCAGTGAGGCTGATCCATTCCAGCGTCTGCGACCGCAGCAAGATGGCATGATCAGTGCAATCAATATGGAGGAGCCGCCAGCCCATGCCAGCCTCATTACTTCTCCAATCAAAGGGGATTTGGAGATGGGCAACATGAGGCAATCACCAATGAATCATACATGTGCGTATAAAGTTGCAGTGCCTCAAGCGCGCCATCACGGAGGAGAAGGGGCACCTACGCCCGCACCCACTTGATGTTGCGATTCAGCCGGAGCCCAAGCGGCCCAAGAGATGGCATGTGCTGTTTTGATGGCTGGAGAGGCGAGATCACTTACCGATCGTCCACCTCTTCAACATGCATCGTTTCAGCCCACCGCCTCTGGACTTGGGCGTCACTACGCCCGTGAGGCTCATCACGCATCCCATTGAGTGCATCTTGCTTTGCCAAGAAGTGCAGATTCCACCGGGAGGCAAGAGTTTCCCTTGCGGCTCGAGCTTCAGGACAGGAGCTCCACCGGTGTCTGCTGTCTTGAAGATTTGCGCATGTCCGGCGTCAGGCAAACGAATCCGGGCTGATGGGTGTGCGTGAGCCCCTGGGCAATCCTAGGCTCAGGTGAGCATGTGGGAGCCAAAAAACTGCCAAAAGCGCTGGCAGGGCGAGCCGTGATGTGGAGCTCTGTAGCTGGCTTGTCTGCATGTGTTCAAGGGCGAAATGAGTGTTGGACCCTCTATAATGTGTCCCTCTCAATAAAAAGGATTTGGGCCGGCTTTGAAAGGTCTCTGAGATATTTGATAAGAAACGAAGAACCAGAACAGGCCCTCCCCCCCTCCCCCCCGCCGCCTTACAAGGGATTTGGGTCTTTCACCCCTTGAAGCCAAGCCAGGCCTTTGAAATCCAAACCCGCTGGGCTTGAGCGGCTAGAGATTTCAAGGGCACAGGCCTTTGAAATACAATCCCTTGCCTTAAGATCTAGTGCCAGCCCTTGAAAACAAGAGGCCACGTCTTATAAATCCAAAGCCCTGCGGACTCGGGATTTGAAGGGCTGGCCACAAGATTGCGAGTGGGGGGGGCCCTGTAAGCCAAAAGGAGCCTCCTATAAGGGCTTTTGGCCTTATGAATCCAAACCTTTGTTTTGCCTTCTAGCCAAGAGGCCAGCATCGAAATCTAGAGCTCCCCGGGCCCGGGCCAGGACAGAACAACGTGCCCATTGTACTCTTGGCAATTTCACATGGTTTTTGAGAAGGGAATTCGGCTCAGTTGGATTCCGGGATATTCCGGGTTTGCGGCTCTTGGAAAGGAGGCCTGGCTTTAAACCTCAAAGGCCCGGCCTTTTAAGCCAAGTTACAGTTTAAAGACAAGTCCAAAATCCTCGCACAACACGTCCGATCCCGGACTTGACTTCACAGAGGACCCCACTCTGGAGCCCAAGCACAGGATATTGAATAGCCCGGCAGACTTGACTTAAATCAGGGGGCCCCTACGGAAGATAGAATCCTAGATAAAACCGTGAATGGTTTAAGTCAAAACACAAACAGTTTTAAGTAACACACAAACAAGTTACAAAGGTCATGAAGATCCCAAGGCCCCAGACTGCCAGGGCGCAGGACGGGGAATGCCTGGGCGGAATTTTCAGACTTCGCGGGCGGGCTTGCCCCCCCTCTCTTCAACATCAGGTCAGAAAGATTACAGTTTCGTGGCAGCTGAGCGTTGGCAAGGGTATACAGGCGGCAGACAGGGTGCAACCTCTGCTTCTTCGCATTCGACCCCACTGGACTCAGCGAATTCTGCTTCAACGCTTGCCGGTCCGGGCATGACAAGCGTGTGACATGTGGTGTCCTTGTGCCGTGTCTCCATACGCACATGCGTCAGGCATGAAAAAATTTGAGATATTGCCAGCTGATTGCGAAAACCAAGAGAGATGCTGCAAGGCTTGCTTGTCAAAGTTGAGAGTATGCGTGCGGGCGTTAGACTAATGATGACGGTACTGTTTCTTGCTTGCAGAGGCCAGCTGCTCTATCTAACGGGCAGGCAACCTTGAAAAGGTCGTGCCACAGCCCAGTGTTTCCGCTTCGGGAAGGCTTCGAAAGAAAGGCTGCAAGCATGTGCAATGATCAGATTGGAGGACTTTTCACCTAAGTGTTGATGCTCAAGCAAAAGCTGTTCGTCCTAGACCTTGACTCAGGCAGTGCAAAGAGCCGTTCGAAGTTTAGGGGCACGTCAAAGGCAGACTGCTAGCCACTGGGCCAACTTCAACGTCTGGCCACCCTCTGCACATTATGCAGACTTCAAACTCAGACTGCAAAACGGTAGCGCCCCGCCATTTTCCTTTGCGAAGTCCCCAACGAGACAATATGACCGCGTAGCGTGATGTCCTGCCGAGGTTTGGCAGGCGACCCGGCCTCTCTCTGACCTGATCTGAGATGCAAGAGCACCGAGATGCACCGAGTCATGAAGTGTCACTTTGCAAATGCCATATATGCACAAGATATGCAGTCTAGTGGCCGAGCCATGCGGCAAAAACAATCTGCGGTCGGTTTCCTTTACTGTTTTGTTCGCCCTCCCAGATCTGCTTCTAAGTTGCCACCCAAATCCTTTTGCCATTCCGTCGGCCTGTGATGGATGGCCATGTATTTGCTCCATCTTGCTTCTCAGCATTCCGGTAGCTGTTGCCTCATGTTATTGTTCATGCAGCCCTAGACATAGCCCTCAGGATGCGCGAGAGCGCTAAGTCAAAGATTTTACTTACTCACTGCGTGAAGTGTGCGTGAAGATTACACAGGGAAGGTGCTTGCTATCATCGTTGCTGAGCCTGGCTTTAGCTATGGATGCCGAAATTCAGAACGCTGCTGAGGACGTCACTCCTTCAGACGTTGTATAGGGAGAATGAAGAATCCTTATAAAGAGGTCGATGCAGGCTTGAGACTGTGAAAGGTGCCTGTTAGCAATCTTGGCAATCTTTGGAGAGGTGCTTTAGAGCGTGTCTTGGCCCAGCTTTTGCCTTCTTCTTGCTTTGGACCGTGGAAGGACATGGATGCCTGCGCCACCACGCCGCACTCGCCGTCAGGCCTTGCGAGCAATACGAGCAGCATGTAAGCTATTGTAAGCTTATAATTCATACTCCGGTGTTGTATGTGTTGTCGGCCACACCCATGTGATGGCCTTGCTTTGATGAATGTGGCTTTTCAGGTGATCGCATTGGCCGTCTGCTGGAGCAGATGCGGACCTGCGTCTTGGCCACCGGGCTCAGAACGGCAAAAACAATGACAAGGGCTAACCGACTCACGGCTGCCACGCAGCTGCGCCAGGTGCATCATCAACTGAGCTGCTTGCTGATCCACGCAAGCGCTCTGGATGCAGGCGAAGCGTCAGCTGTGTGTGAGTGAGCCACAGAGGTAATGTGTGAACATACCATTCTCTTGTACTTCTGCTGGTTCTACTGTGCACCATCTGCTACGGCGAGCAGGAGGGCAGTTCTGAAGAACTCGCACGGTGAGAACACAGCACGTGCATTCAGCTTCAGACTTGGCCGATCTCTTTCTGAGAAACTGGCAGAGCAAGAGAATCAAGAGATCAACAGCGCAGACTCCGATTACGAAGCGAGTCACGTTCATCTGCTGCGCCTTTTGGGTGGTGTGCAGAGAGGGAAGGGTCAGACTTGCTACCTCTCGTTTCTTGGGGTCATTTGGGTTCTTGTTCTCAGCAGTTGTCAGCGGTTGCCACGTGTCGTACCCTTGGTCGTACACTTGCAGGTGTCTATGGTGAGGCCGGCTTCGATGAGAGCACTGAGGAGGCCAAGTCGGACTCGTGCACAGAAACAGTGGGATGAGACTTGGAAGAAGAGAAGACTTTGCTGATGTGAACTTGCGCCAGGGCAACGATGCACTACGCCGATCCATCCAAAGCCTTGGGGGCTCCACTGTTTCCTGGCAACAGCTGGGGCATCTTGGGGCCATACAAAGGCGTCAGGAAATCACCCTACGTTTTGAATCGCGTTTGTCGTGTAGTCCGCAGCAACGAGTTCTGACATCTGTCCGTTGGACACCAAGGCTCGCTTGTTCTGTATGGCATTGAGGGATCAGAAAGACTCTCGTCTTGGATTATTGAGGTGCGCTCAATAGAATGGTATCCTGAGCGCGTGTCGCTATCTTTTCAACAGCCTTTCAAGGATTTGCGATCCATGAGCCACACCTTGCAAAGCCGCGTGGAGTCGATGGTGGAAGGCACCGCGGAGAGGGCTTTACACTCCTGGTCTAGTCTAGGAGGGCAAAAAAAACGCTCCCACATACCGGCTTCTTACTCCTACAGCAGCTTCATCCCGTTCCAGCTATGAATCAAGAGTACACATGTTCGTGCTGTGTGATGCTGTGTGTCTTACGCATACCGCATTAAATAGACGCAGAACGGAGGCCTTCAATCGGAGCTTGGCTTGATGGGGGACGCCGCAGCGTTGCCCAGACTTTCACTGGGGTTTAGAAGCCGACACCTTTCCTTTGC